>JAGDQP010048944.1:0-14626 GCA_022664845.1 Lepisma saccharinum
CCGCTGCATTAGATTGTCCCATCGTAATGTAATATATGGCATTGGCTTCAAGCTTGAATCAATTCAATACATCTTTATGGAGCACGGTTTTGTTTCTGGGTGTCCGAATATAAATTTTATTATTCTAAATGTACATTCGTATCAAAAAATAACATTTTAACAATTTAATAATATTCAAATAATGTTAGCTGCTCCGAAATAGCAAAAAAAAAAAAGTTTTTATTTCCAAAGTAGCACGAAAAATTGGTGAAAAACGTTTTCTCCTGCTTTTTTTTCGGCGTTCAATTTTTCCATTAAAAAAAACATTCACACACACACACACGCGTGCACACTATTTTCTGCAAAATGAATCTTAATAGAGCTGTCCCCCAAACACGCAAGCCCGCGCTACAAACTAACATCCATTCGCGATCTCTCGGGCGCATTCGGCTGTTCCTCAAATGCTGTCGGCAGACGCTTGTAGCTAGTCGAGTCATGGCCTTTCCAAAGACACCTCACGCATCTCTCTGCACCTTGTAATTCCTGAGATTTAATTTCTGGACACGGATGGATTAACCGTCGGACAAACACCATGAGAGGTAATAGACGGTCCCTTTTGCTATAGCTTTGCTATCAGGAGACCAAAAATAAAAATATATTAAAGTTCTGCACTTTTGAAACAACTTTCCATTAACATTTTTAAAGAAGCTTCTAAGTAAGTATAAGCAATTATGATGAAAACCCTGAGCAATAGAGCAGTGATTCCGCTGACCCTTCCCCACAAATTCTCAGGAACACTCCCAACTTTAAAATTTTTACTATCAAAAGTGCTTAGAATTCGTGTATAATTCCATTCCTTCACTTTCAAAATTGGACTGAAAATCTGAAAATCCTGGCGGAATCCCTGGCCCCAATTTTGACAATTTGCTATAATACTCTTCAAATGTATTCTATGACTGATGCATAATTCAAAACAATTAACATTGTGAATGATAAATGGAATACAGGGACTTAATTTGTACTAAGAATTTTGCCTTTGCCTTTCGAAGCTTTGACCGTTTTGGCTTCTCGACGCTTTGACTTCCTCCCTCTACGATTTGTCCAGATCTTTCGACGTTATGACCGGTTTTGCGTTTCTACGATATGCTTTTCGACCTTTTGACCGATTTTACTTTTCGACGCTTTGACCGTTTCCCTCTACGATTTGTCCAATTCTTTCGACGTTATGACCGTTTTTGCGTTTCGACGCTTTGACCGGTTTTAATTTTCGACACTTCGACCGTTTCCTTCGACGAATTGCCCATTTTTTCGACGCTGTGACCGTTTTTACTTTTCGATGATATGCCTTTCGATGGTTTGACCGTTTAGCGTTTTCGACTTTGTGACCATATCTTTCGACGCTTTGGCCGTTTCTTTCGACGATTTGTCCAAGTCTTTCGACGCTTTGACCATTTTTGTTTTTCGACGATTTGTCCATTTGTTTCGACTTTGTAAAAGTGCTTTCGTTACAACGATTTGCCTCTCGACGATTTGTCCTAGACACAAAGCTAGCACTATCACAAACACATGAAAAGTTTAACGCAATCGGCCAAAATTACCTAACGGTGATAAATAAAGTCAAATTCAAAAGGAGAAGAAACGCTTTCCCAAAATGTCTGCCTTCTAATGCATTTTGCAATAACTAGTGGGTAAAATTAGTAAAATATGAAAGAATAGGGACATTTAGGCATCCAAAGTCATGGCGGGATGCGGGACAGCTTTCAAAAAGAAGGTACAATCCCGATAAAATCTGGACGGGTGGCAATGTTTGCAGAATACTGGCATTCGTCTGGTGGAGCTGACGCAAACTGAGAAGTCTCAGTGAGTATGGGCAGAAGATCTCGAAGCTGCTTGCCTTCCCAAAGCTGATTATGAGTCGGTAACCGTAACCATGAGACAACGGCTGGCAGCGACGTACCCAGAGGGGAGACCGGGGGTCCGGACACCCCCCGAAATTTGTTGCGTCTGTCTGCATTCAATTTGCTGTCAATCCAAAAAGAAATACCGACCATTGTGGAATGTTCCTCCTTTCAAAACAATAGCTCTCAGACATACACGCCCAGTGCGAAAGGCAAACACGATTTTTTGACAATATTCGTGCATAGTAATCTTTTTCGTCTGAAGCTAACTTACAGCTTCTGGAACAATTGAACGTAGCAGTGGAAGAAGCGAAACATTGCAATTTGCGCTGTATAGTCCTTGTGCCAGACAAGTTGTTGGTATAAAATGGGGAGACAAGATGAAACTTTCAGCACTTGTACACTGACATGTATAGAGCACGAAAATACGTAATAGACATTAAAAAAGAGTAGCTATCCAAGATAGCGGCCATTCAAAATGGCGGCCGACGATATTTATTAAAATCAACATATCTCGGCTACGAGTTATCCGATTTCCATCATTCTTCTTTTAAATGAAAGATACTTTTATTGGCTACATTTGTGTTTATTAGCAATATTTTCGTAAATCTAATAGTTTTTCAGTTAAATCTAAAAAAAATGTTTCATTTTAGCCTACAATATTTTTTATTTAATATTTAACTTTGAAACGACTGGTTTTAGATAAACCTATGTCCTTACAAAAAATACAGCGTGTAACCTAGACTGTAATTTTAAAAAATAGATCAATTAAATCCGACAAGTATAACCAGAGATATGAACAATTGTTTGAAAATTTCTGCAGTACGACTTAGCATTATGGAGGCACTAATGCGTGTAGAAGCTACATGAAGATTAAGTATAAAACGGGGGGACCAGATAAAACTTTCAGCACTTGTACAGTGGCACGGATAGAGCACGAAAATACGTGATAGACATTCCACAAATGTAGCTATCCAAGATGGCGGCCATTGAAAATGGTGGCTATCGCCAATTTTCAATGGTACACCGCATCGCATATCTCGTCTCTAAGTTACCCGATTTCGATGGTTCCTTTTTAAAATTAAAAATAATTTCTGTGACTTCAATGAGCAATATCTTCATAAATCTAATATTTTATTCAGTTAAATATAAAAATGTTAATTTTAACCTAAATCATTTTTATTAAATTTTTGACTGAGGCAGATTTTAGATTTAGGCGAAAATTTATTTTCAAAAAAGGAGGAAAAATAAAATTTTATGCATAATATTTTCTTATTTAAATTTGCATAATATTTTATAAAAAATTTTAGAAAACTACTATTTTTAGATAAATAAATGCTTTTGTAAAATACACTTTTTTTTTTTTTAGAAAAGAGCAATAATACGCTAATTAATAATCTGAACCAGAGCAATTACTGCGTATTACTGTAACAACTGCAACGCTGGATGGCATGTACAACAGTTTCTGGTGTAAATGCTCCGGCGATCAAATTTATGCATAGTTTCCTTCGCTATCCTTTCTCCATTCATACTCTTCAACCTCTGGTATACTTAAGAGTATTTTCCAAGTCTTCGTATCTAAATCCCTATCTGGAAATTTGCGCGTTTCGATGTATTCTTGCATTATGGTAGTTAGCAATAATCAACTTCACCCGCCTTTGGATGTAAATAATTTCATCGCAGCTCATTGGCACTTCCAATTTATATTTTCTTGGAATGCATGTAACAAGTAAATTTCCAAGTGTCTTGAATAACTCATCTGGAAGAGTTAACTCGATTCCTATGCTTCTAAATGTTGTGACATTATTTTGTGCTGTTCCAGTAAACCTTTTAATCTTTCTTTGTCCTGCAAATGCATTTACACTGCCACAGCCTGACCTGAATGGAATCTTATTACAGCTGATGCCACTTCTTAATAAATTTCTGAGACACTTTAGCCAATATAAAGTACTTTCAGTTAGTTTCTAACGCCTATCACAATGCATTTACTTGCTTTAACCTGTTTGTACAGTACAACAGAAAACCAAATTTTTTATTAGTAGTGATTTCTAAGGTACAGATTATCGGATATTATTGCAATTTTCCTCAAATAAAAGTATATATTAAAGGAAGCGTATTTTGAATCTAATTTTAAGATCTTTAGGCAACTTTCGGCCAGACATGATGCATGATGAGATGAATTGGTGGAATAAAGAAACTGGGAGGAAACAGGGGAAGCCCGAGAAAAGCCACGCATACAGTGTTAATCCACCACAAAGTCCATATAGCAGGAGCAGGGGTCGAACCGACCACCACTAGCATCAGAGGTGAGGGCTAAAACATTAACCTACCGCCGCCCAGCATTTTGAAAGCAAATATTTATCTAAAAAACTTCGTTCCCTAATAAGACCTTAAATAAGAAAATAATAAACATTTTTTGTTATTTTTTTAATTTCATTTAATAAACCAAAACTAAATATACTTAAGTAAATATTAAATAAAATAATTTATGTTAAAATGCACATTTTTGAATTTAACAAAAAATCTCTATTATATTTATGAAAATATTGCTCTTAATGAAAATTGAAGGCAAAGAAATGAACTTTCATTTTTAAAAAAAGGAATCATCGAAATCTGGTAACATTGAGAATTGGCGATAGCCACCATTCTGAATGGCCGCCATTTTGAATAACTACCGTTTTGTGATGTCTATCACCATATTCGTGCTCTTCATAGACAAGTGTTCAAGGGCTGAAAGTTTCATTTGTTCCCTGCATTTTATACAAAACCATCATGTAGCTTCTACAAGCATCAGTGCCTCCGTAATGTTACCTCGCATTGCAGAAATTTTCGATGAATTGTCCATATCTCTGGTTATACTTGTTGGATTTAATTGATCTTTTTTTTTAATTAAAGGCTAAGTTACACGCTATATTTTGTGTAAGGACATAGGTTTTTCTAAAAACAATGGTCTGAAAGTAAAATATAAAATAAGAAAATATTTTAGGCTAAAATGGAACTTTTTTACAGTTAACTGAAAAGCTATTAGATTTACGAAAATATTACTCATAAACATAAATGTAACCAATAAAAATATCTTTCATTTAAAAAAAGAATGATCGAAATTGGATAACTCGTAGCCGAGATATGTTGATTTTAATAAATATCGTCGGCCGCCATTTTGAATAGCCGCCATCTTGGATAGCTACCCTTTTGGATTGTCTGTCATGTATTTTCGTGCTCTATACATTTCAGTGTACAAGTGCTGAAAGTTTCATCTGGTCCCCCCATTTTATACCAAATCATCGTTTTTTGACTTCTGGCACAAGGACTTGTAATGCAGTTTGATAGCTAATATGTACACAGTTGAAAGAATTGTGTTAGAATGAAACTCTTTTTTCCTTCTTCGAATCATAGGTTCAAATAAAGGTTGTAATTATTTTTATAAAGAATTCTCTGCACTTTATCTACCTAAACTGTACATAAAAGCTGTTCTGGTGTATTTTAAAAGAAATGAAAATGAATGGAAAAAAGTACAACATATCCGTGAAACTAGAAATAAAACACAACTAAATTTAGAGTACACAAGAACAAATAAAGAAATAGCAAAATGCCATTCTAGTAGCACGTCACCAAAAATTTACAATAATATGCCAATACATATATATAAACTGACAAAAAACAGGTTTAAAAAACTAATGTCAAAATGGGTCAAAAATAAATCAAATGAAGTAGAAGCAATCTTAGATTAAACTTATTGTTATATACAAATGATCTTGTAGCATTGCAGTGTTATAGTGTCGTAGTATGTATATAATTTATTTTGTAAATAGGAGCTGTTTTAACATTGCACTATATTTGATCACGAAAAAAAGAAAATATATAAAATAACAAGGTAATAATAATAAACAAGAAATGACTTGAGCTGCTGCCTCTCACACAAGCATCAGCTTATGTGAGCCACTTAATCCGTATACATTAAAAAAATGTAAATCAAAAGAGAGAAAAATAAATTCAAATTTTCAAGCCCTTGTTTATCGCATCGGTACACCTTCCACAATTTAGAATGGGAACTAGAAGTAACAAATGTCGCCAAGCTTTTACATTGGCACCGTTATTTGATGCAATTGCTCTGTTACTTTAAATGTGTATCTGTTCCAGTAGGCCTACTTGAAAATACGCAGCGCCTAAATCTTCTAAATAATACTTTTCTCTGTTAACCAATAATCTATCAAATAATTAATTTAAAACTTGTTTTTTTGAGGTGTTTTCCTGTGACATTCCAAGGAAACAAAAAATGTAGTCTTTGAATTTTGAAGCTAAAATATGGAGCACGAAAGTAATCACACACAAATTGACTATTATATTAGTTCCTTTTTAGGTGCGTGTAATTATTCAAATACATGGCCGACTTCTAGCTGAAACAACCTGCAAAATTAAAATCATATTCTCAAAGAATATTAGTTCAGAAGCATTTCAGTCATTCATGCTTCGACTCGTATTAATGAAGTTTGTCTGACGTTTAAACACCCACGAAAACAACTGTGGGTACGTGCCTAGGATATTAATATTATTATCATATAAAAAACTGGAAAAGTAAAATATCAGTATATACATATTGTATATTAAAAATACTCCAAGGTGACAGCATTTTCATATCCTTCCTCAGTGAGTCACGATTGTCACACAGCAACACCGCAGGTGCTAGCAGAGAGTTCTGTTTTCCCTACCTCGTGCTAATTCGGTAGGTACTCAGCTAAACTAAAATATTATACACAGATTTGCACTTCTATTGAGATTTCAATGCTCTTCGGAGGCACCAGCACTCGAGCTAATCAAAACTTTGTCAACTTTATGGTCCATTTTAGTAACTTTGACTTCAACCCGTCACGATTATGAATGCGATACTAGTTAAATTTAATTCACATCCATGCCCCAGCCGGGATTCGAACCCGGAACCTTTCAGTCGGTAACTTAGCGCCCGAAACCACACGGTAAAAAGGTCGGCAGTCGAGCTAATCAGCGTGCACCTAGTGGAACACAAATATTATAATTTATATACAGAGTTGTAATTTTATAGAAATTGAGTTGAATATATAACTGTTAATGAATGAATCTGAAACTATTTTAATGCCTTTAGGCAACTTTGGCTTAGGCCGTATGGGGATGATGATGGGAAAGTTGGTGGAATAAAGAGTGTGGGAGGAAACGGGAGAACTCGGGGAAAACCCGCGCAAACGGTGTTTGTCCACCAGAAAGCCCCATGCCATGCAAGCTCGTATTTTAGAATGCACTAAAATAGCCTCATAGCCTTACATTAAGTTCAGCTATTTAGGAATTGTAATGATTAAAAGTAAAATCATCAGAGGCTACGAGACAAGATTATTCTCTCCTCTATAGTGAAGTTTTTAGCCCTGTTGTTTCGTTCTCCGCTCGGAGTAAGAAAATAGTCATGAGTGATTCACCGTCCACCACCCTTCGTTTTACCCTCTGCCTTCGGGGTTATGACACACAATCTCTCAATCCATATGTCAAAGACCTTTTCGCTTTCTTCTTTGCTCCCCACTCGAAGACAAATAAGTTATTTTATTTTATTTTCCCTTCCTTGCTCAACAAAAACGTTGAACCCTCAACAAAGGCAAAGAAAAGAACATCTTACTCTCTGACAGAGGAAGGAAAGGAAACCATTCCTTGCCATAAATTCCTTCTCTCTGTCACAGATCCTCTTTCTGGAGGGAGGTGCACTGCTCGGTGTCAAGCCCTCGGGTTATGAATCCCTCGCGGTCGCTTCTAGAAAGTTGAAGGGGAAGAATCTGCATTTCACATGTGGATGAGATAATCAAGAGAGGGTGGAAACCAGAGAACAGTTAGAACGCTTGTCTAATCCTTTGTAAGTTATAGGATTCTCCACCTGGCCTGTTTCGAGAGGGATATACATTAGCTACAGAAACAATAGGCCACTGTGCTCACAAAGGAATAAACCAGTCAGAACTGCCCTTCAGCAGAGACCATGGTCTATATTCTCTGCCTTCAGAGACAACTATATCCAATATCCCCTAATTTCATCCCCACCACACAAGCTGGTTCTGTTTGTGAATTGTATTGGTCTTCAACTTCATTCCCTCAATATAAAAGAAAATCTGTAAGTAAGATAAAGGGTGGTACAAAACTCACGAACCCAATATTGTGGCAAAAATTGTTGTATTAACATGAATGCAAACGTTGAAAGAGTTTGACATCCATTTTTTTAAATTGACATGAAAAATTCAAAACTACAAGTAAAGATAAGAAGCAATAAAGCTCGGGGACATTTTAGTAATTAGTAACTAATGACTTCGGCCCCCCGCCATAAGCTGTAAGCCTATAAGCTTCTGAAATCCATGACCCAGCCAGGATTCAAATCCAGAATCTCAGGAACGCCGGAATAACGCCTCAGACACTTCTGTCAGCACAATATGTGAAACAATGGATTGCACCTTAAATAAGACCCAGGTCGCTACCTTCCTCAATATCTCCCTACCATATCCTGGCCTGAGCTAAAGATGCCTAAATACCATAAATAATTTCAATTTCAACAAACGCGAGAATAAAGTTTTCCTTCGTATTTATCAAAATAGTTCAGATACTTCTGTGTTCTAAGAGTTGACCACGTGTTGTCATCGCCCAGGCATTAGTTAAGATTTTATGTTTCGCGTATAATTTGGCTACTTTGAAAAGTCTGACATATTTGAACACCATTTCCCCAGGAAACCATCTTTCAAAAAGTGACCACTCCATAGTCTAGTGGTTAGAGCGTTTGACTCACGTCCGCGTGGTCCCGGGTTCAATTCCCGGCTGGATCACCCCACATTTCGGCGTTAACCCAGCGTCGTGAGGCGAACTGGGGAGTCACGTGAATAAAGACATTACAACCACTTGGTCTAGAAAGTCCCTGATACGCCTGTTCGTGGTGAAGGTGACGCGCAGTGTTGACCCCACGGTCGTTATTCAGGTGGACGCAGTTCCACCAACCGCTAACAAATGGCGTTGGGGTAGGCTCAGGACATTTCGGTTTGTAATGCCAGTCTGTAATTTATTCATAAATTAAGTTTTGCTATTTCTAAATTATACTTATTGACTGAATAAGTGTTACGTAAAAAATTAAAAATTTACGTTTCAGTCGAATTTTTTTTACTAGATTTATAAAAATAAATGAACGTACAATGTTAAAGATTTTCCGCAACTATAGCTACCTAGGAATTTTCAGTAATTTGAGTAATAAAGGCATCCGCCATACAGTTATCAGGAATGTTGAGAGCAAAAAAGAAGAAGAGGAAGTCTAAAGGAGATTTTGGCATGGGTTCTTCAGTGAAAAATCTAGCGTCGTACTGACAGCTCTAAATTTCAAATTAAAAGAAAACAGTATAGAGTGTTAGAATTATGTTGGCTGAATCACAAAGATATCAACGAAATTGATCCCACGACTTATGTCACATTTTAATCATTTATGTAATTGTTATTTGGGTTCGGAATCCCCATTCACTCAAAATTTTCCTATTTTTACCAAAATAAGAACTGACAAAATTGCGGCAGCAAACCCTTGATCAACATTGTATGCAGCTGCAGAACTGAAAACGAAGAATATCAATATAATCATGCGAAAAGTCTCTGAGTTTTCTTTCCTTCATCACAGTGAAACAACATGAATTACTAAAATTCTTACAAACATCCCTGAAAATTCCTAGCAACGTTAACAAAATTTTTAACAGTATACAGTAAGTCCCAAAAATGTTACTTATTTTGAACTTTTGTGCAAGGAAATAATCAAATACAAAGAAATTGACAATAGTATTTACGGAACTCCGCAGCTACACGAATCAAGCAGTTTACAATCCTGCTCTTAAAAGAACCAATTCATAAGTATGGATTACATACAGCTGCACGTCCATGCATTAAAGCAAAAAGAAAAGAGTGGTGTTCCCGGTAGGCGCTACTTTCAAATAGCGTACTGCAAATCTTATAAACTGAAATAAGCACCTTGGTATTTCAAATAAGCCGTGTTATCAGGCTAAAATGCCATACCAACAATCCTTGCAAAGCATATATTAATAGGTAAAAAATTTGCTGTGTCTAAGGCATTACTATGTACGTACAATCTTATATCCCCTCTACGTCTGTCTGTCAACAACTTTAAAATCAGGAACTATCAGGTCTAAGAAGATAGTTGAGGTGTCCCGGCACTGAGCTCAGACTTCCTTGTTTCCATATACAGTAGACGCTCTTTTAACCGGCATTCTATAAACCGGCACGCTCTATTATGCTGCATCAGTCGAACCACTTGCATTCGGCTTTTTCCGGTTGTGCTCGGGCGCTCACTGACCTTGGCCGCAACGTCGCGCCATTGCGCTTCTTTGTTATCTGCTGTTCACCTGTGTCACACCCTTTATACAGTGATGTTTACGACCCTTGTAACCAGTGTTCGGCACGTTACTTTTAAAATGTAGCGCGTTAATAGTTACTTTACCCACTGTCAAAAAGTAACGCGTTACGTTACTTAATAAGTAACTCGTTATTTTGACACCGGTTCTTGCATCTTTTGTATTGGTACTGTGGAAAGAAAACTGGTGGAAACACATTTTTTTTACCCTGATTATATACACACCCAACCAGTGGCGTAGGTAAGGAGTATATGGGGGAAATATCCCCCCTTGACTCTACCTATATGCACTTGGAAAGAGAATATTTCCGCAAGAAATAGAATTAAATTATGCTTGGAAGCATATGATTATTAGTTAAAATACAATATTAATTGTAAGGACGGTAACAGGTCTATGATTTACGTCCGTCTCGAAATAATTGTTTGTTTAATCCAAATAGATAAAGAACCGTATTGTGCATTCTGCGTTGTAATATCATAAATAAGTGGATGTGGTAAATAACCTTTAGGTCAACCAGTAAAAAAAATAAAATAAACTTGAAAAAGCAGACCAAACGTTTAGACAAAAGATATCCATGACAATCATATCAGTAACGCGGGTAAAAAAAAAAGACCAGTATTTTTCGATAGAGTAATAAAAAATATGGTAATTCCTGTTACGATAGTGTCAACGAGTATAGATCGGATTTTTTTAAAAATATAAAATATTTCACACCTGTGGTTGAAGCAATTATTTTGAACGTAAAGAAAAAGTAACTTTAACAGAATTAGATATGAATGAAAAATAGAAAAATCACAAAACTGGGAAAGTTTGGTGCCCCAGTAGCACACATACGTTGAAAATACGTGGATTTAACGTTAGTCCTTAAACATAATTTTAACGTTGTAGATGTACGGAAATGTTCGCCTGTTCAGCGGTTTATTTGAGGTTGAATAATGGTTGAGAAGATACAGATTCAAATGAAGAAGCGGACGATGAAAAAATGGGTTCAGTGGGCCAAAACAGAGCATGGTTGCCGTCTATTGGTATACACATTTAGCACTATTTTTCTGTTGCTTTCATCATGATATATAGTATTAAATTAGCCAACCGTCTGTTGTGGGATTCGAAGCTGGAATTATCCGCACTCGTCGTTTGTAGCTCGACACGGTATCCCCTCATCCACGGACTCGTCTTGAGAGTCAATACTCTTTCACAGTATCTTTAGTAAAAGGCAGTCTTGAAAGCAGTTACCACAAATCCAGAGGTGTCGTTTTACCATCATGTAAGAATAAGAATAAAGAATACTTTCCTTGTTATGTATATTTTTTCTTCTTTAACACTTTGACCATCGCTGCATTATTAGATTTGTATTTCTCAAGGAGTGTAATATATCGCCTAAGAAAAACTCACATAAAGCGAAATATATGTCATAGTTGAAAACACTTTACATTGACGCCCTCATAATTTTATTGTATGCTCTCTAAGCATAATTTTTATGCAATTAACTTGGAAAGAAACATATGAATCGTAATCTAGGGCACAGTTAAATATACAATAATAGCTAAAACACGTCATATTAACGTCCTATGAACGAAATCAAATTCTCGTTAGAATATAGATTGAAATTCAACGTGTTTTCAACATGCAAAAAAGGACACAAAATAATGATTAATGGCAATCAATTAGCTTTTAATTACAAACTTTATTCCATTAAATTAGATAGAATCCCATGAAACGAAATCTATACCATATTTGAAAATAACAGTTGAATCCACGTAGAACTAACATCTTAACAACAATATCAAGTCTGTTGAAATGTGATTTAAAATTAAACGTACTTTTTTCACCCGATAACGGTTAACCGACCAAATAAACCAAAAACCACCGTTGAAAAAAGTTTGTGTGCTACTGGGGATTCTAAGATACAGAGCAAATGTAAGATCTAGTTTGACCTTTCAGGTCATAAGGAGAGAAGATGAATTTTTGGTAAACTTAAATTTGTATGGAGCATGTTATTAGCGGACTGTCCTGTCATCATTATGTGAGTATAATGCTTGTTAAAATCTACTCGAACCCGTGACCTTGAAGACTCTGGTTACCGCCTTCGACTATAAGGAGAAAAGAGTAATCATTGAAACCTGCTGTCAAGTTTCAATTAAGGAATTTCTTTGTTGAATGTCTGCGTTTAGTGAATGTAACTGTACTGTGCAACTCAATGTGGAAGAATTTAAGACAATTCATATTCGACTGATATTGAACCATTTAGGAACAATTGGAACACTTTTTTATATATTCACTTACAGAGAGCGCAATTTTGAGGCATTATGAAAAGTGTTACTATATCGCCTAGAGCATAAACAAATTACTAATGGGAAAACGGATATAAGAGTATGATTTTAAATAATTAACCTAATTTCTGTTAGCAAAAATTGTTCAAATTTCTTTATCGAACAATGTCAGAAGTTCAGTTTAAAGACGTAATGAATTCAATCCATTTCTAGTTTGTTCCCTATTTTTATTCGATTAAATTATTATTTCCCTACGACTAACCGTTGTACAGGGGCGAGTCCAAATCGTCCAAAGGGAAAATCGTCCAAAGGGAAAATCGTCCAAGGGAAAACCGTCCAAGGGAAAATCGTCCAAAGGGAAAATCATCCAAAGGGAAAACCGTCCAAGGGAAAATCATCCAAAGGGAAAACCGTCCAAAGGAAAATCACCCAAAGGGAAAAGCATCCAAAGGGAAAACCGTCTAAAGGAAAAGCATCCAAAGGGAAAACCGTCCAAGGGAAGACCGTCCAAATTATTTGCAAACGTACTTCAACGGGAAAATCGTCCAAATCTGATAAAAATTAATTTCTAATTAATTATTCATGTGAACGGAACGGGAAAAACGTCCAAAAGGAAAATCATCCAAAGGAAAATCGTCCAAAGGGAAAAGCATCCAAATGGAAAAGCATCCAAAGGGAAAATCGTCCAAAAATGCCAAATATAAAGGCAAGATCGTCTCAGTAAAAGTCCAGGAAGTGCGTCAGTATCTCTGATTGTCGCCAACATACAGCGCATAACTAAAGAATTAACAGTCTGTGGTGTTATCAAGGCATGACAATAACGGCAACAAAAGAATGTGTGCCGGTGTTTTAAGAATCAAGAGATGTTACCAGTATGTGTTCAACAAGCACATGTAATACGAATAGCTCGTAAGATATAGCTGCGAAAAATTATAAATTAACCTTCTGAATCAGGATCTAGGCATGTTCCGTATGTGTGTTATTTCAATGCTATAAATACATATGGTAAACTGGCAATATAACACGGCTCCAAACACTTCTTCCAACTTTGCAATTACAGAAAATCATTGTTACCCGTGTGATTACCAAAAACACAAGTCACAACGGAGCATAAATGCACATTGTGCAAGATGTTAAAAAATACGAAAGGATATATGTGACGAACAAACAGGAAATGACATCGTGTTTGCGTGAATTATTTGCAAGGCAATGCGTGGCAATGTATGGGTCAAAAGACATAAAATAAAACACACATGTGGCGAGTCATACATGCCTAAAGGAAATAGAATACAATGCTCAAAAAAACTGTATTTTCCGTAACAGAGTACAAGGCGATAACTTGTACAGTTTGATAATACAGAATGAGGGTTAACTTTTGATGTGATCAACCGTATTTCTAAAATTTACAGGAGAAAGACGTTTGGAACTTTACTAGTGGTATTTATAATCTGAAGAGAAATAAGAGATTAAATCATATACACTAGAACCTCGCTTATCCGAAACGATTTTCGAAAATATATATTTTCTGTTTCATAATTCCTGTACACCGTCTAGAAGTGAACGTGTCTATTTAATATCGCCAATGAAAATCTGCAGTATTGTGCTGTATCCGGTACAATAATACGACGCCAAAAAGTTCCTGACAATGGTAATTGATTAGTCATATGCAGAAAGTGATATGTAGGGTTGCCAGGTTTCTACTGTGTCAATACGGGATAGAGCATGACAGCTAACTAAAGAAATGTCGTCATCCTGATGGCTATGCAATTTTCACAACACCAAGAAAATAAAGATAGAAAAAACTCAAGGAAACATTCAGAAGTGTAGGCTATTATTGAATTTTAAGCATACGCGTAAAATTGTGATAAATAACAAACTACTATATATTTAAATTTGTATACATGAGATATTTTACTTTTTTAACATTAAAACCCATAATATTTTACTTCCCTTTTGGCCTTTCCGATTAATGCTGTATCTCCCTTAATCAGGTCATGAGATGTCTGACAGCTATGAACAAAATTAAGTGAAACTTAAAGAGTTTTTTATGTTAACAGAATTGCTGATTTATTCCTGTCATTTT
>JAGDQP010048945.1:0-12811 GCA_022664845.1 Lepisma saccharinum
TCTGGGAATATGATACTATTTCCATATGCTATTACTATTGTTAGGAACTTTCCAAGGATTGTATGCAGATACTTTTGGGACATTTCTCTGCCACCGTGCCACCGGATCCCAAGCATAGAACCGATGACCCGGTCCAAAACTTGATCCGGTCATCTGTTTCAGCTCTGGTGAGGGGACCCCCTCACCGATAATTCTTTCCGGGATTTCGCGCCCTGACTATGATAGTGCATCCTGCTCTTGTTTCTGAATTAACTCCCCCAAGGAACTCGTAAAAAAAAAAAAAAGAAAGCTATTCCCTGTGTGATGCACATGCGCCGATTCCACATATTTTCGACCTACGGTACGAAGTGAGGTGGGGTGATCAGTCCCATAATCGACCGCCTTTACCTTCCCAAGGTGCTCTGGTACTCAATTTAATAGGAGACTTAATGCACTTCAGAGTACCAGCCATGGGAAAACTGCGAGAAAAGTCTCCATAGTCCTGTCCGGGATTTGAACCCGAGCCGCCCGATTCGCAGTCAGACGCACTACCGCCTGAGCCACGGCGACTCATGTACTCGTAGTTTACTTTAACCTCTTCTTCCGTTTTCTTTCTTTCTTCAGTAAACAATTTATTAGTTTCTCCTTCACAATACAACAGATACATAAAAGCTCAATTATGTTAATCAGAACATATCATTTTTTCTACTAATAATCACAGGAAGAATAAATCACACTGAAGCGTTATAATACGACCCTCAATAGACGTCATTACCACTTTCATATCTTGTTAATGAACAAGTATAATTTTTTAAATACATTATGGTATCAAGAGGAAAAAGTTTGAGAATATTAGAAAGGAGAGGGAAATTCTTACAGAAAATTAATTTAAGATATCACGCTATGTCCAAATAGGTATGAAGAGGACGAGAACATTACGTCTGTTAGTTCAAGAACATATTTATACAATTTCAAATACAATGAGTCCTAGTTATTTAAAAAGGTATGTACAAGAATGAGCTGTACAATTGTACACTCAGATTCATAGCAACTGTGCAAGGAAAAGATTCAAGGCTCTAAAAGTTGCACGTGACAAGCACAACATGTGAATTTTGTTATAGCCAAATTGTTTTCAAACTTAAAAAATTACCTGTTATCATTGGCCATATTCTACGAATCTGAGTATACATGCGTTTACAGCCTAAACACATCCACATCTTCCAGGTAAAGAATGGGAAATATACTGGTGAGGGTCTTATGTACTATCCAGACATTCAGTCGGAGATTGAGGAGAATCTCTCAGATAGAATGGGCATCATGAGCACCAATATCGAAGCGAAATCAGTGACCTCCCCCACTAGACTACAAGGCTGGATCAAATGAAAAAAAGCCGGGGCTTGCGGCCTAGCAATTGTGGGTCTGAATTTAATTTTAGCCTTTCGGTAGGTCGGGATAGGATGGGGAAGAGAATGCTGGAGGGTAGTCGGCCAAGGTCATGTTAATAGTAACCATTCCGCCATTTGTTTCGTGTGAGTGAGGAAAAACTCTAAAATAAACTCGTCAAAACGGCCGGCCGCTGGAATCGTTCTCAGGACTTTCCGATTCCTAAGCCAACGCTCTATTAACTGAGCTACGGCCTCTCGTTAAAACCTACCGTGGAGTAGAGCTGAAACTGGTCACTGGGTCAAGTTTTGGACCGAGTTACCTGTCTGTACTTGGGATTCGGTGAGTTGGAGCGGAGTGTTTAATTATTTCCTTGCGTTCGAACAGTGTTTCTTTCAGGAGTGATCGGAACCGGAGGTGTTACTCCCAGAGCACGACACACACAACGCCGAAAATACCCAGTTTCTTACAGTTCCCAGACCGAGTTAATCGGGTAGTGTTTCGGACCGGATCACTTATGTTCGGGTCAGGCTAGGTCATCGGGACAACGAAAGTGACCCGGTTTCAGCTCTGCCGTGGAGCCAGATGGGATCAGGGAAGAACAGCTTTTGTGGCGAGTGACAGCACATGTTTGTGCAGCCACACCGTGCCTCGGATTCCAATCCGAGCGACTTTCGTACCACATATTAATAGTTCATTCTGTTGTTAGGAGCTACGTCGTCGATGACGGCGAAAATCGCAAAGCAATAAGTACAATAAAATTCCGAGTGCAGAAAGTCTGAAGAAATTGTGTTTGGACGACATACGAAACACAGAACTGATTAGAAAGAAATTTTAAGCCTTCACTCTTAAGCAATTATTATATAATATAATAAATATCACAATGTTT
Organism: Lepisma saccharinum; assembly: GCA_022664845.1. Classification (NCBI taxonomy): domain Eukaryota; kingdom Metazoa; phylum Arthropoda; class Insecta; order Zygentoma; family Lepismatidae; genus Lepisma; species Lepisma saccharinum. The sequence continues at coordinate 2,252 of JAGDQP010048945.1, forward strand.
AATTTGGTCTCGAACCAATACATAGATCAGATTCATGCAGCATAAAATTAATGGAAGTTTATTACACATTGGATCCATTGACGATTAATGTGGAACTACGCGAACTAGTATCGTTAAAAAAATATTCACCTAACACATTATATTTGGTGTATTATACATACCATCATTCTGTAACGAGGAATCCAACACATCCTCGACGGGTAATATATAACTTTTGAAACTAGACTGAGACATCACAGCATTATGCGTCCTCTCTAAGACTAAAAACTTTTTCACTTCTCTTGCGAACAACTCCATTCCCGTATTTACAACCACTTTCTTTTCCATTGGAATAAACAAAGCGTTTTGGACAAGAGGGAAAACCGACAGACATTGCCATCACTAACACATCACCAAATGATACTACTACACACAAGCAACTACACTGGTAGCGTTATCAGTATGAATTATTTGTACTGAGTCAAAAGTTTATCAACACTGTAAGTAGAGATAAAAGACTGAAGGGGGAAAACATAAGTGTTGAAATACTTCGCAAAATTCCTTTCAGGAAAAGTAAATTTATAACGGCGGATATCATACTTCCGGAGACTATGACGTATAGTTACGTTGTCTACAAGTGTGTTTCATCGTATCTTCCTCAATTTGTACAACAAACTGCCGATTATCCGCGGTGATGACTAAGGGGTGAGAACATGGATAACGAAAAACAAGGATAATCCAAAAAACGTTAAAACAACGTGCATTTCCTGAACCTAAAAGTAATTTAAATAACATAGGAGTATTCCGCGGTGCTGTTAGAGGAAGGAGTGTTCTTTCTGATGGCATTATATTACGGACAAGAAGATTACATACAGTATTTTTCAACGTGGTTGAGAGGGACTCGCCGTACCGGTGTACCAGATTGAAGAAGCCTCTCTCGCGAAAAGTCCGTAAAACTTTAAACTTTATTTTTATATGGGCCAGTTTTAGTAACTTTGGACTTCGGCCCGTCACGATTTGCCTTTAGCTGTTAAGTGTTAAAATCCACACCCATGCCCCTGCCGGGACTCGAACCCGGGACCGTTGAGTCGATGGCCTGCCGCCGCAGACCGCTCGACCACCCGGCCGGCGCGAAAAGTCCGTGTCCTACGTAAGAAACAAGTGGCGAACAAGACGTGGAAGTTACTTGGCATTAGGTCAGGACTTTAGAATGGTGGTCCACGCGTTCATAATAGAACGTCTGACCTCACAGGACGGTGACAGGTCTTCTGAAGAATTTCGGTTGGGAGCGACTGGAAATGGATTTTAGACAACTTGAGCTCACGCTGGTAGAGGAGAGGATGTTCGAAGAAAGTTGGCCAGGGCCTAATTTAAAGGTATCATCCCGAGCTCAACATTTGCCTGGTGTGACTGGAAAACCTCGGTCCGGATAGGCGGCTGCTGGGAAGGACGTCTGAACTTACCCCAGTGCTCTTCAGACTTGCGACCCATCGAGTGTACTTCCGAAGTGACGATTTTTCAACCAGTTCAGTTTGTGAAAATTCTTCCTTGCTTCCACCACAGCTATCTATTGTTCTCACGTTATACCAGCCGGTGTTCAATCACGGACAAGCAAAACAAATGTCAGGTGGCAACACCCCTATCATTGGCTGCTGGCAGCGTAAGAGAATAGAAATTATCACCGCTGTTGCCACAGCGAGCGAGTAAATAAAAACTTGGTAGCTTCTCAGTTAACAGCATAGCAAAGATTTTTAAAAAAAATATACAGTCTAGCTGAGCGACCAAATTGGCAGCGCCGTGACCACGTGCTTTTAAGAGCACGTAACTAGTATGAAGAGTTACACCGAGAGTTAAAGTGAGATGATAATGGTATTATTTTAGTGAAACCATGGTTATATTACACCAGGTCGAAACTTGTAATATTTTTAGAGGTAATTTACACTTGTGTTAATTAATCTTGAAACGATAACACACTGCAGCAAAGCAAGCAGCATGTAGGAACTTCTGAGAATGATCTCGCCACTTGTATCTGAGTATCTATTTGAAGAAACCGGGAGCGCGTAACGCACAAAGTCTAGCCACTGTCCGCCAGTTTGACAGCTATTTTGTATGACTACGAGGAAACCAGTGTAAACTTGAGTGATCATAGCCGCCGAGGGCTGGAGCAACTTTCACCATTATGTACTCCGGATTCGCCACGTCGTGATCTACGCACAACAGATTAATATTAAAACGACGTTTCCGGAAGAAGAGAAAGTGAATCCATTTGATAGAGAAGGGAAATATCCCGATTATAATCTACTGTATTAAACAATAATATTTAACTGTAAACGAGGCACATAATCGCGTAACTTCATTACGTAATCAGTTGCTTTCACTTTAGTATCATTGTTTGTCATATTCAAATAAACCGATTGTGTGTTATCTTCATACTGAAGTTAGTCTAATTATCTCAAATGATTGCTTATTTTTAAACAACATCGGTACTTGTATAGAGTTCGGACCTTGTTCTTCTTCATAAACAGAAAACACGTTTCCCTCTACATCGAACGAAATGGATCTACATACCAGGTTAATCAGAGAGTATTCCACAGCCAGCACGTTGATTTGTAGGAGGGAAAGGAAAAAAGCATACCCTGACTTTAATCCGGATGTGCTAGAGATCTGAAATTTTGTCCTCTGAGTGATCAACGTCTTAAACGAGCTGGGGAGCTTCTAAAGACTGGATCTAGTTTTTGCTAAAGAGGACTCCGAACCACTCCATTCAATGGACCCCGGCGGGAATTAAACTCATGACTACGTGCACTTCGTCCACTGACTCTTCCTTCTCTACATATCCACCACATACGGTCACACATCCCTCACATCTATGGAACAGTCCTTTAATGTCAGCTTCGTAGAAGTCGGCAAACTAGTTATCCGATTCAGTAATGATCTCACCATTATCGCTGAAACGTCTTGCCAGGAAATGGTTCTTCAGCCTGAGAGAGGTATAAATCGGAAGGTGTCAGGTCCGGTGAATATGATGGGGAAACGGTTCATGGCCGCAACTGCGAACGAAAGTGATTTTACGCAGCACAGAATGAAGATGCATGTCAACTAGCAGCAATGCTCCTTTGTTAACCCGTCTTTGTGAGTTGATAGCAGCAAGTCCCTGTAGTATGCTTCTATTATCACTGAACCTTGTTGTAAATTAGCAGTCAATATAACATCCACGTGCTTCCAAAACATAGGCAACAACATGACTTACTGAAGATATTGCACCTTGGCCTTTTGGGGGGGTAGGAAATGAGGCATGCTTCCATGTTCTACTCACTTTTTTTTCGTTCCAGGATTGTTCACTAATCTGTTTAAACATTCCCCCCTCCCACCTTTGTGGTACAGGTCTAAAATGCTTTGTGCACATTCCACAAGTTACAGTTTTTTGGAAAGACCTGGGAACCCATCTTGAAGCCACGTTGCTCATATACAAAATATTCACTTCATGTACACTGATTCCCTACTAATGTTCACTTCCCTAACTAGGAAATTAACCGTCACAAGACTAGTTGGTCCACTTCTGCCATCACTCTTGGTTCTGTGGCTGTGAATGGTGGCCCTTTCCTTGATACGAGGTGGTATCGAAAAGTTTCGAGACTGGTTTTATAACGCACAAATAGATAGCAGCGCAAGGCTACACACAGTAACATGGAGTACAGTCCTTCATGCACAGCTGGCATCTTTTCATTAATAGTCTTTGTAGATTTCCCTTGAAGATATATGTACCCGATCAATCCAAGATTAGGGATAGACGAAACTTAGAATGTTAAAAAAAAAAAAGCCAGTTAATTTGAAGCAATAAATATTAATCCAAAAGACTGTGCCTCCATGTTAATAAAACATAATGTAACTTGTAATAAGGTGAAATCTACCGAGGAGTTTTGGAGAGTGCACAAAAACAACAGCCAATTATCACAAAATATACTGATGTTTCACAGAATAAATACATTATCAATATTTTGTTTTAAACGTTTATCTCATAAGTTCTTGAAAACTGTTGATAAATTATGAATTTTCGTTTCAAAAGAAATAAGCAAAGACAAAGCCCTTATCATTAGTAACTGTTGAGCTAATACAATAGGAAACGTCTCGCTGTTACCATGACTACTACATAAAAACATGAAACTGTATAGTAACTGCGTGTGGCAACAAAACATGTTAAAACTACAAACACTGTTACACGATACACATAAAAAGTAAGTTAAACGTGACTGAGGAAGCGTAGGAGACCAAATCTGCAACAGCGCTTTCACGTGACGAGTGGGCGGAGTCAGGTCGGTAGATACAACGACCCGATAAAAGCTTTGGCAAGGCAGTTATGAATTCCTTAATGCCTTGTTTACCTTCATAACATCTTACCATGGTTAACGTTAACGCGGGTTTCAAATTTTACCAGCGTCAATTTACGACGATTATCTTCTTACGTTAGTTACCTAAACGCAAGATGGCTGATAAGCACAGCTCACTTGGTGAGTTTATTTCTTTGTTTATCAAAATATATATCATCCTAATGGTCCATATCACTTGTAAAGTATAAAAGAATAATGGCAGAACTAATCAACAAAATATTACGCTACAATCAATTCATTTGTTTTCATTATTTTATTATTTACGCCTCGGTGTATTGTGTAATCTCTTACTTAGTTCCATGATATTCACAAGATGGCAGTACAAGCACAAACACAAGTTAACTTCCATCTGAACGGAAGTTAGTTTCACCTACAATTCTCACCATTGTAATGATTTTCGTAATCTAAACAAAGCATAAGAGATTACACCAAATTTTTAAAGCATGTATTTTCAATCCGTAGATTGGTTGGTAGGCTAGAAGTCTTCCATTTGTTCTTGTTTCTAGCGATTGCGACTTCGTTCATTTACTACAGCCATGGACGTCCCACGCTAGATTTTCCTTCCATTTCTAGCGGACACCCACACCCATTTTTTTTTTTTGGTTCTCTTTTAATTTTGCTTTGTCCGTTCATCTGTATCACAGATGCCCCCTAGCGTCTCAACCAGAACAGTAGAGACTTATTTTAGATTTGGATTTCGAGGCCTTGATATATCCGTGCTCTCAACGTGTTTTGGGATCACATGCACTCAGCTTCTAACGTACGCTAGTACCTACGGACGCAGGTAGAGAAACTGACTTCAGATTGGGATTCCGTGAACTCCTGTGCACGGTCGTTTGCATTATGGCAGTGCTACAGCTTTTCCTCGTGATATTTTTGCACTACATGCACTCAGTACTCTGTAATGCAAGTTAGCGTCGCAACGATAGTAGGTAGTGAGAAACAGACTTCAGATTTCAGTTCAGCAATCACTATTTACTCGACAATTTTCAATCTGGTGATAGCACAATCTTTCATAAAGGTATTTTTTTATACTATCTGCACTCACGTGAAGTTGGACAAGTCCTAGTTGCATTTTCAGAATTCTCTTCACTTGACAACCTGCAAATTGACGTAAAAGAATCTTTTCCATATATTTCTTGAACAAAACATCGGTGCGATGAGAGATACATTGTCTAGAACACTCCCGCAGTTTCTGGATGATTTTACATGCCTGGCATACAGAGCTGAAACGGGTCACCGGGTCCGAAGCCGAGACCCGATTTAGAACCAGTAACCCGGAGAACAAAATAGAGTTTGTAATTATTACATTCCGTTTGAATAGTGTTTCTTTCAGGGATGACCAGGACCAGAGATGTTACCCCCAGAGCACGAAAATTACGACGCCGAAATTTCCATTTAATTATGTTTTCTATGCCGGGTCACCTATGTTCGGGTCAGACCGGGTTGATGATATTCGATTCCTGTATGGTGCGAGGTTTTTGGGAGACGTTGGTTTTTAAGTAACTCCCACAGAAAAAGAATCGCAGACTCACAGATCTGGAGAACAAGCAGGCTCTGGATATATCTTATCCCTTACAAATTACATGCCCAGGAAACAACTCAAGAACAGCGGGGGGCCGGTTTATCCACAATGTTAGATCAAAAGTGTTCCCCATTAAATTCCTTACTGAAGAATTAGTAATGTGTTTCCTCTGTTGCTTACAGTTTTGGACAACTAATTACAAATACGTCTACACTTATCCCTGTATAAGCATCCAGTGTCTGCACAAGCGTCCAATCTTCGTTTCTGTATTGTTCTGTTAAGGTTTTTTTTCTCCAACTGTTTACAACACAACCAGGATAGAGGCCCGATGGAAAGAGGCCATTGGGAAGACCCAGACGTCGTTGGGAGGACAATATTAGAAGAGATCTTGGAGAAGTAGGTGTTCGTGATGAAAACTGGCTTGATACTGCCCAGGATAGAATCCAATGGCGAACGTTTGTTACTGCGGCGATGAACTTGCGAGTTCCATAAGCCATAGAGTTAGTTAGTTAGTTAGTTTCCAACACATGGTTATTTGTATTTTTTTTTCGTAGCTAATCTCATGGTTCTTCTCCAGTACCACAGTTCCAAAGCATCCAGCCTCTCTTCCCTTCTATCTTCACTAGCGTCAAAGCCCTAGAACTTTAAAATGTATGTTCCCACGATAATTCATGTTCTCATTCCTCAACGCTAGCCAACTTCATCCTCTTCCCTAAATTGAAATCAACTCTCGAAAGTCATTCCACAGAGGAAATCTGGGAGAAATCGCTGCGGGACCTCAAGGCCATTCTGAAACTGAAGTTCCATCAAGAATTCCAGAACTGGTAGAAATGACGAGGGAAGCACTCTGAAAGGAGACAGGTCCGGCTAAGTGCCATTTTCTAAATTTTCTAGAGTTCGGATTCTTTTTGAACAGCACTTGTATGTTTTCTATTTTGCATAAATTAGCTCAATGAATACCTGAGGACCTCCATTTACTTATTTTTCTCCGGCCTGATTCATTACATGCACCACTGTGCAATCCCGACATGAAGTAAATGCGATTTGATATAACAGTCAGCAAGGAGTAAACAACGTCACACAAAGGACCGAAACATTTAATACACACAGTATCCTACTACTGGCTGTACATGTAGCCACATCAATATACCAGACAGCGATGGGGGGTTTCCCCAACGAATGCCCATGATTACACCAGTACAAGGCGGGGCTATTTCCGGCCGACGGAGACAGAATCAGAAAACCACGTGGCCATTTTCGTTGTCATGGAGATCTAGTAATTACGTCAGCCATTGAGCACATCACCATGCTGACAGCATGTCGCGCGCAGAGTTATACACTGCCAGTGTTCTTCCGGTCAATAAAATTTATTCCGAATATTATCATTATGTTATAATGCAAAATCCACGTCTGCAGTCTGTATGTGGTTATATTTTTTGTACAAGGTAAGAAAACAGTAACATACAAATAAGACTGGACGAAGAAACGTGAAGCATAACATGATTTTAACAATGTGTGTTGGTGTGATAAGGCACTGATGCCCAACCTACGGCCCAGATCAGGCCCACCGCATAGCCCAGGAAAAAAAGGGGCAAATGTCGAGAATAATTAGGAGAAAGCTAAATTTTGGCCAGTTGTTACATCATTACCAGAGGTGCATTTTCCCCATCCCTCTCCCTCTGCTCCCCCCAAACTACAAATTTACAGACTTCCAGAAATTGTATTATATCTCTGTAACCAATACACAAAACGGCATGATTCTTTTTTTGTTATAATTCCTAGATGATAGGCTACAAAAATGTTTATCATGAGTAGTGCGCTATCTCTAGTAGTTTTGCCGTAATTTTGATCAAAAGCACAAAATAACGATATTTTGATTTCAATATTTGACTTTTTACGGTGTAGCTTGTTTTAAATTCTCAATATCAAAAATGTTTGAAATAAAAGTTGTTGCCTGTTTCTTAAGCTTTAAAATGATGTATATATCACTATGGTTGAACAATTACTGTGTTAGCTAGTGAGGTAGCAATGACGCGCAACAGCGCGCGAACAATGCTTTACCTTCGCCCTATCACCCTTTCCACATTAGGCAGTTGTGAGCTGTAGACAATTATAACAATTTGTCTTTGCTTTGAAGTGTCAAGTAAAATAGGTGATGAATTCGTAACGTATTTTGACGGTCTTCTCATGTGATATATTACGTACCCAGATAGCATCCCAGCTTGCAACAAGGTTCTCAGTCCCTTGCTTCGAGCTTGTTAAGCTTGGTATAAAGCATGATAGAAACTTGTGGCTTGATCGTCGTAACGAAGCTAATTTAACCTTGTTGGAACCAGCAAATATGCGAGGAATCTTATCAAACTTTAAATTTATTTGATTTTTTTTCGTTGCGTTTTCACTGTCTCAGTGCACTGAAGTTCCATCACGTGCCAGGCCTATTTCGACGTAGTCTAATCTTTGCAAACTCGCACCCTTTTACTAGAGGTGTCTGCGATCTGATGGACTAAGCTTCGAATTCGAATTTGAGCGTGTGATTCCGTGGTCTAGTGACTACATCGTCAGACTGATGTGCCAATAGCCCTTGGTTCGATTCCTATCCAGAACAACGTTTTTATTTTTGCAAGAAGTACAATTTATTTTCCTTTCTTGTCCTGGCAAAGATACTTCAACCTTGAGTTTTGTAAACTAGAGTGCTTGATGCAACACTGTTTAAACCTTTTGGCTTAAATTGCTAAACCTGCGTCTAGTCATAATTCCACTTGTCAAAGTAAGTTTGATTAACTTTTGGGTCAGGTCAAAATTGTTATGTGCGTAGTGAAATGAAAGAAGGTACTGTGAATTTTAAGCTATTTCTTTGTTCACGAAAAGCAAATTAAACCTCAGAAAATTTATTACGATACGGTTAGTCATATTCTATTAGCTGGAAATTAAATTTAGTTGGTAATTTTAATTTTTATTATAACTTACCTTTGATAATGATGTATTGTCTATTGAATGCTGTAGGTTATATTTATATTTTCTAACAGAGCGTGATAATCGATTACCGTTGTAATGAAATTATCAGGACTCAGGATCTTGTGAAAATTTATGTAGCGGAATGAATGCATTGAACTTAACAAATTACTTATTTATTAGAAATACAATAAAAGAAGAATGGTTGATTTTGATTTATTGTGTGCTCTTAGTGGGATATAACTTGAAAGAGAAACTATAATAGTGAAAAGAGAATTACGGACATTATTGAGGTTAGTGTGAAATGAAATGATGGACTACATGAAAAGTTGGAAGGAGAAAGAACTATTCGGGTTCACAGCTCATCCTTTCTCCTACCCTATTCCGGTTGAAGCAACAGATGCCTAAAGGCAATAATTCAATCAACATATGTGGATCATATGTGATGATGATGACTAGTTGAGTTTCCTACTTCAATCTGCTGTCAAACGCAATGGTATTAAAATAGTACTAGGACAAATTTATAAACTGTACTGGCATTATGTACATCGATTCACTCTTTCCATCGTTACTAATGAGATTGTTCATAAAGTAATTTCATCCAGATTGCTTGTTTAATCCAACAAGCCGCATCAAATTAAAGGGGTAAATATTTATATAGTGAGTTGCCTCTTGAGAGTACCGACAGGTTTTGAGTACACTGAAATCGTCAAACACGTTATTAAGGCCATTTCCTCCACTTTTCTTTGGTACTAACACAGACGGGTACCTTCAAGACTGAAAGAACACTCTGAATTCGTTGAACATTTACCTGAGTGTTAATACTGGTACTAGGTGTAACACATTAAATCCCTTCCATAGCATGAAACGTATTTAAATTATGAAACGGGCGAATATTTACATCTGTGTTGTCACACACATGCTGATGAAACCTTTCACTAATAATATTTGATAGTACTGCACTGATGAGAGAGGTCATGTAAACATAAGTTTCATGGTATGATACGCAGACTTCAATAGACGGTAATAGATGGAACAGATATTTTGATTCATATAATCGGTGAAGGGTTATTACTAGACTTGTTTGCATCGGCGATAGGAATACTCTTGGTCTTACAGCTGTCATTATGGCATGATTTATCATAATGCACTTCGTGTTAACTTTCTGTAAAGATCTAAAATGAGGGTTTGCCCATCAGACTTGCTATCAATGAAATCTGGAATACTTCAGCCATAAGCCATCCTCTGTATCTCTTCTCGTATGATGTCTGCTGCATCTAATACTCTGCTTAACCGTTCAGTAGCAGGATCAGTTTCCCGGTCGTTATATCACTGATACATAATTTTATTAGCCGTGTCCGATAAGCAGAGTACATTTTTCCTCCCAAAAACATCTGAAACAATTATTCGATTCTTAAAATGTTATTAAAGATGTTTGTACATGACAGCAATCCTCCTGACCAGATACACGTTTCATAATAACTTTTCATTCATTCAGAGTACACTGACTGGCATTCGTTACTGTTTTATATGCACTCACATAACATACAAAATGAATTCCCCTGTTTCTATTTTGGTCGAACCACGAGTTCTCCAATTGGTTTACTTCTAAAAAAAAACTTTGGAACCGTTGCCATGGCACTTCTGGTACAAGATTACTCACAATAAGAAGCCTCTTTTCCCCACTCATCATTTCGTAAGTCACATTTCTGATAA
>JAGDQP010048946.1:0-14625 GCA_022664845.1 Lepisma saccharinum
TAAGGTCATGGGAAGTCGACAACTTGCTATCAGCCAGATACGAGGAAAAGGGTATCTTTTTCCTCCAAGTGCCGTCATCTCACTAAACTCGTGATTAAACATTCCGTTGGTTACCATAGCAGCGGCGGAGGTCAAGTCTAGATAAACAGAAGTTTGATATCAAAAAGGAAGAAAATCACCTTTATAAGTAATGGCAGTTAATATTTTTCAAGTCCTTGATTATTTCGCTGAGAAGCGGAAACTGATTGAAAGATTTGAAAATGTTGTGGAGTCCGTTTACTTTTGCTTTTAGTTACATATGACCAAGATTAAAGCAAAATTTATTTTTCTTATATTCCAGGATAATTTCAAGTTAGTACCAATGAGCAATAAATATAATAATCTGAGGTGAGTAGCTAATTTTCATTACGGCAATGTATGTTTTTATGAACCCTGAGAAGTAATATTAATTTTCCGTTTTTTTTTTCATTTATCATCTTCCTTGTTTATTTCTGCAAGGTCAATGTCACTGATGTACATAGAGTACGAGGGTTTTCCTTTAGTAGTAGCGTGTATATTCGTCATTGTATTTTCTTAACTATAATCAAATCAGCAACTTCAGTTGAAGCAACTTAGATATAATAACACATTTTATAAATCAAGAAAATAACAAACAACAACGAATTATACTCAAAATAAGTTCATCATATGCAACCTTGTGTTCAATGGCATTGTGTGAAACTTATTCACTTACGTAATTGGCTCCTTCCATTTCCTCTTATTCTTGGCGCTTTGCAAACAGAAAAGGCAACAGGAGTGTGTTTGATTGTAATGACAATAATCTGCTACAACGCGCAAAACCATAATGAACTGTTCATTAGCGAAGGATCACCACAAACACACTGTTATGCACCTTTGTTTAGACTGTACAATTATTGATAGCTTTGTATAAAACGTTCTTCCTGCATCTATTTTTTAACATCTATGTTTTACAAATTGTTACTTGCCGAAACACGTAAACGTTATTTGTAGTTTTGTAACAAGAATGTGTAAACTGTTTGCAATTGTAGAAACGAAATTTAAAGCTTAATAAATATTTTACAATTACAAAAGATATTTTGTTATTACAAACTTTTTATAACTTTTAAGCTGAAAAAATAATGTTTTACATTGTAATTTTATCATTACGTTAATACTTGTTTAACGATATGTATCTTAACTTCTAACTTTATAAATTTAAACCTTTACATTTCTTACTTGTATATTGGATTTTTCTATGTGAACCCTTAACTGGTATGGTATGGGTCAGATCGCTGTAGAACACATTTCTTCGATTGTCAGTTTAGCACCTTTCACACCAGATGGCTGGTTATCAGTAGCTGCCACCTTCCCCATACCTTTTCAAAGCCAATTGTCGGCCAAGTCCCATAGGGGCTGTTTATATATATATTGTTTCTGGGTCAGTTTGATCCGCACCATACCTTTAACGTTATACTTTTTCTTAAACTTACAACTTTATTTTATGGACATACTTGTTTTATTTCTTCCTCTATCAAGTATACTGTTGGTGATCGTTTTATTTATAGTGTGTGGATACTTGTAGTGACTGGCAGGTAGTGTAAGACAAAATATAGCTTATGATTACTCAATTTCAAGCACGCCATGTTGACTGCTCATTGTATGGATACTCTAAAAAGCTAACTTTATTAACTTACGTTCCAAAAGAAAACAAATGTGTACTTCTGCAGTCCAGTATGCACCATACTGCTGACATAGATCAAGAGACAGGTAAGCCCAAGATTATAGAGTTCTATAACTGCTTGAAAGAAGCAGTTGATAACTAAGACCAGAAATGTGCAAATTGTTCTGTAAGTGGAAGTACAAATTATTATGTAAGTCGACGTACAGGACGTTGGCCAATAGCCCTCTTCTATGCCATGCTCGATATTGCTGGAGTGAAAAACTACATTCTACATTGTTCTGTAAAATCAGAAAATGCTGAGGAACGCTTCCTTTTCCTGAAGAACCATGGACTACAACTTATAAAGCCAAATAATATACGGCGTCTTTACAATGATAATCTGCCAATTGAACTGCGTCAAGTGATGAGCCGCATCGTTGATGTCCATTTGCCTCCTAGAGGCAACAACGACCCGATTCCAGCAGGGAAAAGGAAACGATGTTACATTTGTCCCTCTAAGATGGATAGGAAAAGAAAGGAACCTTCCGTTGCGTGCCAGCTGCCAATATGTGGAAACTGCACCCTCCGATTCTGCACAAGTTGTGACCCAAGATAAGTTAAGTTGTACAATAAGGCATTTGAATTTAAAACCTCGATCTTGTTAAATGTACAATCACACATGTTATTCCATTCAACCTCAAGCGTAAAATCATTATTTTTACCACAAATAATTAGACTACTAATTCGAAAGTGACTGTATGTTTTCAAATGGACATTTTTATAACATTTGTAAGAAAAATGTATGTTAACCATAAATATATATGTATATATTCTCTCTAATAACAATTTTTTCCGTGTTTAGTAGATAATAAGAATTAAGAAAATGTATTGTGGGCCCCGTTTATTATCTGGGATTATAGAAAATTCATGCTGTCCATTCTTTGCATGCTGTTACGCTTTAATCATACACCTGATTCTTTTCCAGGCGGGCTTCAGTGCAAGACTGCAGTTACATCACGGACGCCTGATAGCACTGGCCACTCGACGAACGGGGACGTCTTTTCTACTACACTGAAGCTGTTGAGATGCGTACTCACCACCACCCGACTGGATACTCCTAGTCTCTCTCATTGCTAATAAATAAGCCAAACGTTCGTTGACTGTATTTAATTATCACCCCTGTCTGATATGCAACTATGCATTATTTTATTAAAATTGTCATAACTTTAATTCTCGTTGAGACATCGATGTGCCGGCAATGAATTTTTGTTACATGTTGGCAACTCATCTCATTTATGGTCCTTTCGACCCATCTTTTCTTGGAAGACTCTCTGGGAATCCCCTACTTCCTTTAGGGAATCCCTTGCGCCCTGCTTGTTGCATTTTAAAATATACATTTTTGGATAGCCCGGGTGTGACTTCCTCTAATTTACTCTCAACCGCCTACTCTCCGATTTCTCGTCTTCCCAATAATCCGCTCTGAAGTTCATTTTCCCACTCTTTCGGTAGGCTGTAGCTCCGTAACGCCGCGGAATTTCTCCCCGTTGCCTCGGCTGTTTTTTCTTTATTTTTCACTGTACTATCACCTCCCGAAGTTTGTCGGTCCGTAACCTTCCCATATATGCATGCTTTTCTTGTACCGTGGTGCAATTGTTAGGAAGGACACTTGTTTTCGGTTTCATTTTGAGAAAAGTTTCGGCATATAGATTGATTATATACTAAAGGTTATTATATACAATATTTGCATCTAATGAATATAAAGAGGGTCTGCAGACCTAAAGTGTGCAGAAAAATTGCAGCGGAACACTTGATGTGCCTATTCATATAATTTTCCATTTACAAAACTACTCGCTTTCCTTCGTATCTTGAGTTACTTAGTATCGACGGCGAACATAAGCATCAACTTAGATTTTACGCTGAAACATATATAATTAAATGACATTAAAATATAAGGGGTTGCGTCACAGTAGGAGAACTTCAAACGTGCAATGTGTTTCTTTAGAGGAAACTTAGACAGAGACAAAGACGGTTAGGAAGGAAGAGAATAGTATTGTGTTAATGCTTCATAATAGAAAATGAAACTACTGCGCCAGCAAGTTACACAAATACTGGTGTTGAAATAACTGATTAACTTGAAACTAATTTATAGGTCTCTTGATATCGCAGCTAACAAGAATTTACTTAACAATCCTGAGGAGTCTGTCGGCCCGTCCATCCGTGTCAAATCTATATCGAAGTAAACACAAGCTGTAGGCAGGTCATTGTTATCCCGATTTCAAAAAATTGGCTAGATTAGCTAGCAGAGTCCGGAGACGTCTTTATTAGCGTAGTAGTTAAAAAAAACATTATTTAAAAACATATTTTCAAGTTATGTCCGTGCCGTTAGACTAATTCACAACGAAATTTGGAAATACAATAGAAAAATTATGTGGTGCAAACTCCACAAAATTTCCAGTCCAACAAACCTTGCCAATCCGTTTTCAAAGAAATCGATTTTTCAAATGGATTCAGTGAAGTTGGACGTTGCAATAGCAAAAATGACATAAACAAGATTTATGGAAATAGGAAAGCACTTCTGTTGCCCCACCCTCCAAATGTTGCTGATGTAAGTGTTGCCAAATTATATTTAATAAAAAATCTTAAATGTCTCGGTACAGTTCAACGTATCCTCATCCAACTTGTGATAATCATAGTTCGACACTACTATTTTTGGTGTTACCGGTGTAAAAACGTATTTTTTTTTCGTTTTTCATTATTACTCCACATCGTATGCTATATTTGCACCAGAATTAATATATAAATTTTTCGCCACATAATAGAAAAATCACTGTTAATATTTTGGTCTCTAAGTACTCAAATATGACAGTGTCGCCCATCTATACCATAATATGAAATTTGTAGTTCCGAAATGCTATCAAGTAACCTCGGATTTTTACTTCCTTACCAACTTATTTCAACATAAGAATCTTTTATTTACACAACCGGCCAAACATGATGCCTGTGATTTTTCCAAGATTTTTTTCCTCAGTGACACGAAGTAAATGCTCGGATGGCACATTCAACACAGTCCCTGCCGAAATTTTTCCCGACGATTTTTTTTTTCTATCCCAGTCTGAGCCTTAAATGCCAAAAGGTCATTAAATGTTCAATTCCGAACTACGTCATACTTTTCACCTTCATTCTCAGAGTATGACGATTGACTGAATTGCTTTTTTTGGTCTTAAACGAATTGACAAGCTACTAAGAACAGTTCCTAAAAGTCTTGGAAAAATTACATATCCGAACTACTCCGCTCAACATACTACGATGGGAATGGGATGCGTGATATTTGCACTGAAAGTAAGCTAACTAACCTCTCAGCCACAATGAGGTCACCTTCGATAACAACGAAAGGAAAACAATGTTCTAGAACTTAACCCTATCAACGGTAATTTAACTCACAGATTGATGAAAATAATGCACATAGACGTAAAGAGAAAACAAGAGGTAGAAAGTTACTTGGAAGTAGGGCTGAAACGGGCCAGTAGGTCATACCGTTAATTCAGTCTTTCGGGTCATGTTTTGGAACTTGTCACCGAGTCTTTGTTTGGGATTCGGTCTGACACAGTGATAGGGAAAAGCAAAGTAGTGTTCCTTTCTTTCCATGATCATGACATGCTCTAATCCAGTCAAAACATTCTTAACCGCTCAATATTGAATCACCCGGACTGTTAGGTGAATATTGAATTTAAATTCCTTATATGGCGTTTAGGCATCTGAGATTGAAACCGGCACACGATAGAGGAAATAAGTTTGAAAGTTAGACGGCCAGGCTCTAATTTGTACATACTATCCCGGTATTTGCCTGAGATGACTGACGAAATCACTGGAAATTCCTCAGTCAAGATGGTCGGCCGCTGCGATCGATGCCAGAACCTCCCGAATGCTAGGCCAACACTCTACCAGAAAATGATGTTCAGAATTAATGGTCGGCTTCGTGGGTAATAGAGTTAGCTTTGTCATTTAGTCAAGAACGCTTCACCATGAGAATCGGCTGAAGACAGAGCGAATGAAGACACCCGGCAACTGGGTCACATTTTAGATCGGGTCAGCACTCAGCAAGTTGCCAGACCACGAATATTGTATCTGCGGGTTACCAAAAGTAATTTGATTATAATTCTCGTTGATAGTGTTTGTTCAGCAATCAGAAAGCCCTGAGAAGCATGCTAGCAGCTGCCCATCTTCAGTCAGTTTTTTTTCAGTTTCTTCTGTCATACAAGGCAAATGCCTGGATGGTACTTAATACCGAAGTCCTGGTCTACTACCTTCCAATGTCCTTTCCCCCATCCATCCTTGCATGAGCTTGAGATAATAAATGACTATACATTTTAAAATATAACTGATTAAGATAATTCTTTCTGACTCTGTCTTCGACTAGCTAAATGTCGACTGATTCAACGCTTGTGAATGTTCCTATAACGTATTGCAAGGAAATGTTGCGGGAAATAAAAAGGACAAAGTAGATTGCGGAAATATAAAAATCAGCTTAGATAAAAAAGGACCGACGCTGAAACAAAAGGAAAAACGAATAATGATACGAAAAGGTGGTTTTCTTAAGCATTGCTTGCCATCATTCGAGGAGGTTTACTATATAGTCTGTTTAAGTAATGAAGCATGCGAAAACATTATTTTAATATAGCCAGAAGAAATACATCATTATCAAATTATATCTAATCTCGATGACGTAATGAAACAAATTTTAAACAATAAAAGTATGAATGTAGAAGAAAAATGGGTACAATATAGAGAGGTGTTGCAAAAATATTTACACATTGTTCAAAAACCCACCGCACCCGCACAAATTACAAAGAATCGTGAGGTGGAGGAAGATGAGGAGGATGAAATAATATCTACTCTCCCCGAAATCTGTCTGCGTAAAGCAAGACCACTATTACGTAAATTAAAATAAAACCAAAATATTCATTGAGTTGTGATTGGTAACGTTAAATTATATGGTAAATTAATTCCCGGTGTTAATATAGCAGATTTAATATCAGATTTTGTTTGAAGTCGTAAAAAAACATTCCATCCATCGGTTGGGAACATTTGCTATACTATAAGCAAAATCAAATATACCCTTAGAGTTTATAAGTAACCCTCAACGAATAGAGTATATTCGAAAGCTCATGCCCGATGCCCCCCAAAAAGATGAGGACAAGAAATCGGAGGAACCGGGAGCAACGTGTAACCGTAAAGCGGTCGTATGGCGCAACTATATAATATGTAGAGGAAGTTAGCTAATGTTTACTATAACCTGGTTCTCAACGACTGAAGGATGGTGGAAAGCTGTAAAGGACGCATAGACGCATTCGAGAAAATATTTGCATTTACCCCAGACGTAAACATCTACGTCTACAAACAGATAAATGTACAGAGTTTGTTAACAGAGCATTTCAGACGTACTTAGAAAGTACCATATTAATTGTATTCACAATTAAAACCCCCTTATGAAGGCAAGCCTCGTAGAACGTCTAAATCTCAATCTGAAGAAGAGAATGTAGAAATCTTATACAACAAAGAAGATTTACCGATAGGTAGACGTTCTTCCTCGACTAGTTCAAGGATATAATTCTAGGCCGTGCGCAGCACACAAATTACCACCAGCTCTAGTGCACCAATATACGTTTAAACAAGTGTGGAATAGACTGGTGAAACAGGAACGTTCCAGTGTGAAGACAAAAAAATATAAAGAAGGGGATACTGTGCGAATTACTAAGGAAAAACAACATTTTGCAAAGGCCACAAAGAAAATTGTACTCTGGAAATGTTTAAAATAAAACCAATAGAATATAAGGAAAAGAAATAGGTTTATGTATTAGAGGATTCAAATGGTGATGTGAATGATGGTACGTTTTTCGAAGACAAATTACAAGCGGTGACGTTGCACAAAGTTTACGAAAAAGACACAATTTTAGAAGCTAAATGTAAACGTTCATCTGTTCGATGGCAGGGTTATCCTGCTTCATTTAATTAATGGATTCCTGTATCATATTTAAAGAACTGTTAGCAACTTGCAGAGTGTGGTTTTTGTTTTGTTAGATTACCCGATATTGTAAGATAAGCATTCTGTAATTTAGAATTATGTAATTGGCAATAAACGTTGGAGTCCTTACTGCCCGCTGTTAGGAGGTAACTTAGATGTGTGTGCGATTATAACATGGAAATAAGACATTTTTGAAGAGAAAAAGAATGGTAATAATAATAATACAATATTATAAACTAAGGTTCTATTTGGTAATATAGCAAAAACAATGAATGATCCTTATTTACAATATTATTCGCATCAAGCAGGTAGTGGTCATAATGTACATAGAGGTGCAACATACCAAGAGGGATATGATATTGGTAGTTTTTAGGTGGTTTATTCCGTAGTGAATTTCCATTATTAAAATAAGGTGCAAAAATGTTAGTAAAGATCTGTTAATATAGTCCGAGAATTAATGAAGTCGGAGACATAATAGATAATAATAGACCCGTTGAAGAGGTTTTAAAATTACGCAAGCAGTAAGCAAAAAGTAATTTGAAATATAAAGCTCAAATTAATAAAAAAATCAAGTGTTTGTAGGTGGATCGTGGAGGCGGCAAGAAGGTAAAACTAATCAAACAGCTGGTGGTAATATAAAGGAAAAGGGGAAGAATAGATATGTTTATGGAGTGTACTAGTTCTTACATCAACCTACCCAGAAATAGCTGTATGGAATATTTTAAGGAAATTTCTCTGTCTTGTTATACTGCAAAATTATATAATCCTCTCGTGCTGGAGAAAGGTGTCTGGGAACAGCGGTTTCGAAGTACATTATACAAGGTCACTTCAAAATGTTTCCACACATACTAATAATATTTATTACCGCACCATGGATAAAGAAAGCTGGAACTTAACTAAAGTAATGTCGGCCATTATTATCAAGATGACGATATTGTACATCTAATTAAATATAAAAAATATTAATTGACTTTCCTATTAAAAGTTAAAGCTTCGGGAAACGCATTCTACATCACCGATGCAAATAATATTTAATCTGGAAGTTTCTCAAGTCTGAGTATAAAATTCGACAAAATTCGAACCGCTATATCTTAGAAGAAACAATAGGTAGAAAGTTGTTTTCAATTTCAGCATAACCGCGAATAAATACAAAGTTTGATGTTCTCATAGTTCTGACGAAAAAAATCGTAAAACTCGAACCATCTTATCTCGTAAACAATAGGTAGATAGAAGATGTTTTTATATTTGACATTACCGGGATTAAAACAAATTGTATTATAAGTTTCATAGTTCTATTACCACGGAGGGCAAAGTTAACAAACTGATTTCTAATTTGACCTTTGGCAGCGATGTCACCACTTTTTTGCATATA
Organism: Lepisma saccharinum; assembly: GCA_022664845.1. Taxonomy (NCBI): domain Eukaryota; kingdom Metazoa; phylum Arthropoda; class Insecta; order Zygentoma; family Lepismatidae; genus Lepisma; species Lepisma saccharinum. The sequence goes on from JAGDQP010048946.1 coordinate 9,055, forward strand.
CTATTCAATGCTCTCATACTAAATGTGAAAATATAATTTTATTGTGTTTCGTTGTTTTCGAGATATACACGGTTAAATATTTGACATTTGACGTGGACCCAGGTTGTGGTTATAAGCGTTTATAGAAACTGACTTCATGTTGCTGTGTATTCTCTGCTATGTTAAATAAGTGTTGCAAGAAGAGCTTCGCAAATAGCGTAGAGCTGTGCTGTTTTGGAATTTCTGCTTGGTTAAATATCATATATCCCTGTGTATCTCTGCTATGTTAAGTAGTGTTCTTGGAAGGTTGAAAAAGTGCTTCGTAGTCCTTTATGAAATCTCTGCTATGTTAAATTGGGACGAGAAAATGTTCCTAACATTTTATGGTATCGTGCACTGGTGTAATCTCTGTTATGGTGCTGTGTACGGGATGAAAAAGATCTTTCTGCCCTTTCACAGTTGGCATCTCTGCAAAGGTATGCTATTCATTGTCTTTGATGCTATGCTGGAAACTGGACATTGACTATAGCTGGACCTAGACCCCATGTAACATATGTGCTGCGATAAACAAGGGTTGGAAAAAGAGCTTCAGACCCTCTGCCATCGTGCGTTGGTATGAGGGCTAGGTAGTATTTTTAGGGCTGAAGAAAGGCTTCGTTGTCTTTTATGAAATCTCTCATACGGGTTGGAAAATAGGAGCTGGGTCGTAGCCTCTGTAATTTGTGCTATGTTAAATAGGAGTTGCAAAATGAGCTTCATAACTTTTCACGGAATTATGCACTCGTCTAATATTTGCTATGGAGCTGTGTATGTGATGAAAAAGTGCTTCGTAGTATTTTATGAAATCTGTGCTAGGGGTTGAGAAATAGGTTCGTAACTTTTTGTGCGCTATCTCATATGTTAAATAGAGGTTGGGATGTAGCCTCTGTAATTCCTGCTATAATTAATAGGGGTTCGTAGCCTTTTATAAATAAGGGGTGAAAAAAGATTCCGTAGCCTTTCATAGGGAATAAGAAAAGAGCTTCGTAACCGTTCGTAGTTTTTAGGGGCTGCGAGAAAAGGGGGTGTAGCCTTTTATACATTGTAAACAAAAACGTCGACAACACGCATCGTACAGCCCTGGAAATTAGACCCCTTTTCCATCAGCCAGGTGAGAAAAAAACATGCCATTTTCCACAAAGCGAGGTCAGGTGCTGGGTATACTACTATCGGCATTATTCAATTTAACGAACTATATTTAGCTCAAACATGCACAGAGATAGAAAAATAGGTAGATAGATAGATAGAGAGAGAGAGAGAGTGAAAGGGGGCAAAAACAGAGAAACAGCAAACTAAAAGAGGAGAAGATAAGGAAGGAAGAAAAGAACATGGCGGAATATGTGGAAATAAATGAAATGTTAATGCTTATGATTATAGGGTCTGCGTTTTCTCCCCCTACCCCCTCGCTCATTGCCGTGTGTTCTTCTCCATTTAAAGGATAAACCTATTTCAGTTGCAATCGCAGGATCATTTAAAACGCATAATTCCTTGAAGAAAGTAATTGAAAATATAGGCTGGGAATTGATCCTAGAACCCTAATAATGGGAATATCACACGCTATCTGCTTATCTACAATGACCATGAAAATGTGTTGTTAAATCAGCCTATATTACCGCTTCTGTAAGCGAGTTAGCCCCCCCCCCCGTTACATTTAAGTTTGAATTATATTTAAGGCCTTTAAGCATATGTGGTTTAAACACCTCTGTTCCCTAAACATAATCTGTTGAACAAGATAAACCATGAATTAAACCACAATCTTGAGAACTTATTGTTGCTCCAATCTATCGTGAATATAACGTTCTAATAATTACAGCACTAATGAACTATTGTATATGACATTTCGCACAGATAAAATGAACGCGCGAGAGCTGAAACGAGTACTTGAGTCAGTCGCGTGATGCGGGGCAGGTTATGGACCAGCACCGGTTCTAGGATTCGAACCTGATCTTACCTAGTAATTCGATTGCTACCCGATAACCCAGTAAACGAAGAAGATAATTTAGATTTCCTTGAGTTTTAGCAGTGTTCATTTCAGGAATAGCCAGGAAAATTGATGTTACCCCAGAGAACGAAATATATGACACCGAAATTCGAAGATAATTATATTTAGCTTACCAGGTCATTCGGATGACGTTTGGGACTTAGTTACTTATACTTTTCTCAGTCACGATCACCAGGCCACCAAAAGTAGATCCTTTTCAGCCTTGCAGCACGAAAACGTAAAGAAGACAGATTATGTGTGTAAGAGAGGGATAAGCAGTAAGTAAGAAAAACATATAAAGATGAATAGAGAGGGAGAATAAGAAAATGAATCAAACACATGATAAGAACACGTCAATAAACAGAGGCAGAGATCCATGAAAATTTAGAAAACAAAACAGCTTCCATGCCTCGGAAGCTCTCCGACCGGAGATGAATCTTCGTCTGCAGCTATTATTTTATGCGATAAAAAGACACTACCTGGTTGGGAATCGAACATAAATTTTCAGTTTAGGAGGCTAGCACAATAACGAGATTCCAAAGTTTTCAGTACCGAAGTATGATGAGAGTAGTGTTTCTTTCTAAGAATAATAAGTTGAAAAATGGATACTTCAAATTATGGCGTATGTTAATTGTCCTGTTAGTTCCCATAAACTTGATTTCAGCTTTCCCAACCGACATTCGCAAATTGTATTTTTTCCTTCTAGGGACACAGGTGTTTACTTCCAATTTCTTAAGCATTCGCCGTTTAGTATGAGAAATCACTCTTTGGTTACTCACAATCGGTTTGTAAAAAAAACTTGGCTTGAGCACGGTTTGAAATGATGTTGCCTAGCTTTAGTACTGAAACGTTGAGCTCGTTACACCTGCATCATTTTGGTAGATATACACATAAGCCAAATATTTATAAGTTCATAGGCGATCCTTGGAAATTACCGGCTTCTTCCTGTAAGCTGTGATAACTTCAAACTGCACTCCGAAATGTATTTATTCGACCCCCTATATACAAAATAGTGCCCACTGATATCCGACATAACACAAATTCCAGGAAAAAACAAAGAAACAATAACATATTAAGCAGTAGTTACGCCCTTGATGTCCAAAAGACAAACTTATAATAATAAGTATAATTACCATTATTATTATTATTATTATTATTGCTAAAACCTGAACGTTTGTTGCATGGAAGGAAACGCATAGACAAAAAATTCCTAGACACGATTTTGGATAACACAACTCAAAGCTTTTATTTTATTGAAAAAAAACTCAGTTTTATTATACCCTTGTACAACACTCAAATGCACAAGCTGGTAACAACATTTGACAAAGGCGCCGTACTTTTTAATCGAATAATTCGTCATTATAATGAATAGTAAATTACCTCCACATTTGTAATTATGTTGTGCATTTATACGATAATGTGTATTCAATGAGTATGTATTTGTATTAAACAATTTAATTAAACTATGTATTGTAATTATGCAATTGTTTTTTTTTTCCTTCAACAACTCTGACTTGGTAGTTGGTATCATATTTTTAGTTATTTTGTATCCAGTTCTTTACTTACATCAGTTGCCATATATGTATCCTTTTGTTGAAGTGCTATGTTGGTATTGCACTGTTCATAGCACTCTAATAAAGATATTATATATTAAAGATCTTATATTAGAATTAAAATTAAAATGTTAAGATCTTTAAGCAACTTTTGCTCATGCCGGAAGGATGATGATGGAGTTTAGGTGAAATGAAGAAATTGGAAGGAAACGGAAGATCCCGAAAGAAAACACGCACAGCGTTTGTCCACCACAAAGTGCTCATGGCACGAGCAGAGTTTGAACCGAAGACCCTAGGCGCTAGAGGTGAGCACTCTTACCGTTAAGCCACCGTGAATCAATAATCATTAATACTACTACTACTACTACAAATAATAATAATATTAATAATTTCCCCACCCGATAGCAGACAAGAGAACCACGAGATTGATAGGCAGAAATTCCATTCACGTTAAGTTCTAAGAGATAGGAATTAATGAGAAGAAAAGGAAAATATTAATATGGAGATAATATAAGAAAAATCATTATGCAATGCCACGAAGCAAGTCTTGATCAAACATACACACAACACACAAAGAAAGAGAAATAGAGAGAGCGTCAGAGAGTTAGAGATTTAGAGAGAGAGGGAGAGTATTTGCATACACACACACACATAGCCGAATAAAAACAGGGAGAAAGAGAACTAAAGGAAGAGACAAGATGAAAGAAGAAACACAATAAGGTCTGAGAATGAAAAATGCGAGAAAAATTGATAATAATGGTGAAACAATTTCATTGATATATTACGATTACACATATGCTTGAATATCCAATGAGTTGCATTTCGCAGCCATGACATCAATCTCATACAAGTTTTTTTTTTAAATCGTGATTTAATGGAATCAAACTTAAAACTACAGACTGAAGTTAGAACATGTTAACCATTATACTGCATCGGACTTATATTACTACTTACTAAGATCGTCTTATAATTGTATTCGTCATCGTTAGAAGAAAAAAAATCAATCCAATTTCGTGGGAAAGTCTTATTCACTTGCTTAGAATGTTTTTCAAGTTTATCCTCATTTTGACGTAATTGTACAGATAGTTTAAAATTTTGCTCGCAGGTACTACACTTTATTCATTTCACGGAAATAAGTTCTAGCAGGAAATATTGACTAGTAGGAAAAGCATGCTTGTCTCGATCAGAACTCGAACTCATATTATATTCGCATTGATTTGTAAAGCAAGCAAATTAAGACTGTACTGTTTTCAACGCTGAGAATATATTGACTAAATTTTGTTTTGTTAAAACGCCATCGTGAGGCTGTTTCTCATCAAAACTTGTCTACTAGTTCACTAGTTATAAGCTACAAGTCTAAATTTCACAAGTGTTATTAATTTCGGTTTCTGAAAGAAATTTCATCTACTAGTAGCTGGTTGGCTATTTTCACAACTCACGTGAACAAACTAGCCAACGTATAGTACGACCCGCCCGTAGAGATCTTGATACCACCCCTAAGTTATCATAAGTCTCTGTGATTCAGAAAATTAAGACACGAATAACAACATGCACTTATGCATATATACTCCATAACTTGATGACTTTAATATCAATTTTTGCACAACACACATGTGTAGGTTTACACCTAAAAAAGCTCTTTTAAAGAATGAGAAAGGACTTGAACAAGATACTGTTTGTAATATCGGTGTTTGATGTGTTATTTTATTCCCTTTAGCTGTGTAGCTGTGGCGTAGTTAGTTAAGGCACGCTACTTCTGAACATTTATAATTTTGCCGGCAAGGACACGAGTCCCACAACTGAAATATACGTATATATACGAATATATATATACATCCCACTATCATTGCGACTCACTTACATTTACTGTTTGCCGTCATTATGGGACCCCGGTGTTTCTGAGATCCGTATTCGGGTCTTACTTTACAAGCCGTGTTATTCGTACTCTTCAACGTCCAAGTACCTCAAAAAACTTCACTTGTAAAATTGGATCCGGGATTCCGTTTGATATAAAAGTGC
>JAGDQP010048947.1:739-14625 GCA_022664845.1 Lepisma saccharinum
TAATGCCTTGTGTGTTTTTTTAAGCTCTTCCACGTCTTATGATGTCTTTTTTCGTGTTCTTCAAACGTACTCCTGCCCGCTGGATCAAGTGATGGAAAATTAACGTTATCATCAATTATTGTGTGTTTTTCTAAAAAATGTAAATTTTATTAAGAAGGATGTAAATTCCTTAAGGTTCGACTATCTCTAGTTTTTTCAGCTCTTCTCTAACAAAGAGATAAATAAAACTATGTATACTAAATAAGCAAGTCGAGTTCAATAGTTATTTAAAAGAAATATTCCATTATTATAGTGTTTATCTCAAAATCTTTATGTGTTAAATACAACCCTTAAAACAGTCCTAATACCACTAAGATTCTTTTTGTACTACTGTAAGTACTACTACAGTAGCCATTCTGTAGTACTACTGTACTTTTCAAGCTAAGGGCCCACCACTTTCATTGTCTACGGGCCTCACCTGCTCTTGTTACGCCACTGTGTTAAAATATAGACATACAGTATGTGATCTGATCCTCATTTGTGTTTGAGTTCCGAGAAATTGCGAAACGTGGCATTCATTTCAACGTATCGTCAATGCGCTATGAAAGTTTTATGTTGATTTGCGCTTTTCATGAGACACAGTTTTCTTGTTAATTAAATGGTCATTTATTTTTCTTTCGATTTTAATAATAATAATAAGAGGGGAAGGTAACCGAACGTGATACAGTTGCCTATGGGCTGTCGCAATTTCTCGTTACGGAAGTGACACAGCCCAACGATGACAATATGAACTTATAGTTCGAATAACAGGAGCCACAGATAAATATGTCGCCTACTCAAGACCTTCATTGCGCCTGAGAAGTGTTTTGCTACAAGCACGAAGTAGTCAGTCTGTGGGTGAGAAATTTGACTCAAATCCGAAAAAATAGTAACTTTATGACACGCGGAGGATGGCTTGTATCATATTCTATACCTTATCTTATAAATCACCGCATGTCTAACTTTATCCGCATACAGTATGGCCGCCACGAAATGGCGATGCCGGCCGGGTGGCCGAGCGATCTGCGGCGGTAGGCCACCGGCTTGAAGGTCTCGGGTTCGAGTCCCGGGAAGGGCATTGGTGTGGATTTTAACAGCTAAAAGCGAATCGTGACGGGTGGAAGTCCAAAAGTTTACCAAAGTTTTACGAAATGGCGATTTGAACAAAGGGAACTAACACCATGACTGGAAGAAGAGAATTAATAAAATAGTTTCAAATATTTGGAAGACTCATAAAGATTCTTTTAGGTCGATAATGATTATTTAATTGTTCCTCATAAACGCTAAGTGATGATAAATGGTATTCTGCTCGGAGGAAAGTTTATAACTTGGGAGCCCCTGGCCAACGTGAACCAATAGTAGTTAGCAATTACCTTTCAACCAGTGCACCTGATGTCCGAAGGAGATAGATATCCGGTTTCAAGTGATTCTGAACCATTACGTGCAGAACTGAGCGGCCATAGCTCAGTTGGTAGAGTATTGGTTTTGCAGTCGTAAGGTCCTGGGTTCGATACCATCTACTGACCATCATAACAAATGTTTTAGTCAGTCAAACTAGGCAAATATCGGGATCTTACCTACAAATTAGATCCTGGTCGACTCCTTACCGCGCCCTTTTCTCTACTTTATCCCAACATGAGCCATAGATGCCAAAAGACAATAAATAAATAAAAATTGAAAAACTTCCTTCAGTTTGTTCCTACCAGATATCAAATTGAGAGACACGGAATCGCCTAACTCAAAACTTTGTTCGTTAATATATAACAGAAAAAAGGAATTATTTGACCTTTCATTTAATTTTATGTTGTACTATGCCCAAAATTGATGTAAAAAATCACTGAATTTTAGTATCAAATCTGTAAGCATCATTTTTTTTTTTTATTTTGCTTCTATTTCAAACTTCAACCAGATTGTTAATTAGTTTTCCATTTATGTAGAAACGGCCTTCATGTTATATTCTTTTTCAATACTGAATTTATGAATACAAATTGGAATGCATTAGAATAGAGAAAGCGCTGATCCAGATTTTGAATCCTCACCGATGTTCGCTAAGAGATCACATGTTAAGAAACCAAGGACTAAACGCAAGATTCCTTTAAAGCCATTCTGTAGATTGCATGCCTGAGGAGAAAGATGAAATTTTGATGGATGTCTCTAAACATGATGTAGGTAACACTGACGTACGGTACGATAAAGTTATTTGAAAACAAATCTCGTGCAGTAGGGAGCCCAAAGAGAGAGATATTGGTTTCCTCAAAGCTGTCTGTGGTGTGGTTATCGAAAGATGGAATGCAAAAGCAAGCAGCCCACCGTGCGCAAATTCAACTTCCGACGCGGTTTCCCAATAGAAGGAATTACTTCCAGTGTAATTACGTATTCGTACAATTAATCTCAGAGTGAATCCCGCAGGAACTAACCTCTTCTTGTTCGGATCATTTTTTTTCCCCCCTTCTTCTTTCCTTAAAGACAGCCATCGGTAGAATTCTGCGATTCGGAACAGATTACTTTCTAATTGTCCTCACTCAGCTCGTCTATTGATTCTGGTAGAATAATCAAGAACTGAGTGGAGAGGCTTGCTGGTATTAGAAGTGTAAGTGTTATGTAATCCTAAAGTTTCAGGTTCAAATTCGTTTGGTCTTAGTCGTGATTAAAGTTTCTTTCTTAGGTAACTCTAAACATTAAAGGCACTTTAACAAAAGTTTTTTTTTTTTACCTATCTTACCCATAGAGTTATGTGAAATTTTATAGTCTCTTGTACGAGGTGTACACCAAAAGTATGTGCCGTTTTGTTCTAAAATCTGCAATTATTGTCATTGCAAGAAAACAACTCCAGCATCGGAAAACTCCATCTGTGGTCCGTAAGTGGTGAAGGTTTCGTTCAATAGGTGGTAGCAGTAAAGTCTCAATGCTTGAACGAGGAAGACGTGTTTTTTTATACTGTCCGGGAAAATGGAACCTACCATTGTAGAGAGGGATGGAATTTGCAAATTTTGGCACGCTTCAGAAGATAAGGATGGAATCTTTTTTTTTTAAAGTGTTTTGACAATAGATGAATCACAGATTCCATTATTCAACTTTGAAACAAAAAGATAATCGATGGAGTAGAAACACACAGATTCACCACCACCCGGAAAAATTCAGCAGGTGGCATCCAATGAGAAGGTGCTGTACGCTATCATTCCGGGTTCGTGGTATTGTCTCATACTGTTCGGAATGGTCATATAATTACGGTTTCGTACATCTCGTAAAAGAATTTTTGCCAAAATTGTCTGAGAAACGACCAGAACTGGCAAATGACAATTTCATCCTAAACATGGACAATGCACCGCCACATGGTGCTCATGTTGTGACCTCATTCTTACCTGACAATGGTATTGAAATGTTGTCACATTTACGCTACTCACCAGATTTAGCCCCAAGTGACATCTGGTTGTTCCCAAACCTCAAGGATTATCTTAGTGAACGCCATATTGCCAATAGATCATCCCTGGGAAATGCTTTTCCCAGTATCTGAAACATACATGCAAAGAAGGCTACGCCACATGCTACACAACATGGACTGAGTGAGCGATGACAACTGTGTATCGATAAACAGGGAGACTTTATTGAAAAAATGACATAGGTTAGTTCACTCGATTTACTTTTTCTTAAAAATTACAATGAAACGGGAAGTACTTGTTGTGTGCACCTCGTATGTGGTTGTGTTTAGAAGTTTTTGAAACAACATATTTCCGAGTTTCGTGCCAACGCCTTAGAAATACCATAAAAATAGAATAAGTTTATTTATTGACCCTGTTCTTTTAATGGTGGTGTTAAAGGGATGAGATACCTGAATGGGGTGAGTATTTGCCTTCAATTTGGTTAATGTAAAGCAAAGATCTCCAACAAAAGATAGCAGCACTATCTCCGTATATACCTAACATATTTTTTTAGCGTTGCACGAAATTTCAATGCTGCTCCTACAAATTCAAGCCTAGAGACTTCAAACTTTCAGGGAAGAAAGTTCATAACCAATTCAAGGGTTCTATCCTTGCCGAATTTTTTTATTTTCGTTCTTGTTCATTGTTATAGGTTTGGATACCCATAACAACAATGAAGAAGAAAAAAATGGCAAGGATAGAACTCTTGAATTGGTTATGAACTTTCTTCCCTGAAAGTTTGAACTCTCTAGTCTTGAATTTGTAGGAACAAAATTGAAATTTCGTGAAACGATAACAATACATTAGAGATATACGGAGATAGTGCTGCCATCTTTTGTTGGAGATCTTTGCTTTACATCAACCTTAATAAGTTAAGAAGTATGGGGTTATCCGAATTATATATAAGATGATTTGAATCTTATCTGAAAGACAGAACTTTTTAGATTAAAATCAAGATAAGCCTGTCAACCTCTACTAAAATAAGAAATGGAATTCCGCAAGATCCCTCCTTGGGTCGATTATGTGACACCTTTACTCTTTGCGCTCACGATTTAAAACTACTTGGTTATATTAAGAGTAATTCTGACATTCTTAGAATACAAGAATAGATTAACAAGGTAGCAATATGGGGCGATAAGAACAAAATGAAGTCAATTGAATAAAACAAAGGTTATAAGCTATACCGAAAACACAAATTATTTCCCAAGTATCTATAAAATAATGGATAATGTAATATGCAAAGTTCAATCAATCAATGACCAATGAAGGCATATATTTTGATGCCAAATTGGTAAATTTAAGGGCCATTATTGATATCTTAACTCAAGAATCCAAAAAGAGAATAAGGTACATATTTAATTAATAGGGAGAATTAACTACAATACAAACCTGCTTAATATTGAATAAAGTTTTAGTGCGAGCTAAATTAGAATATGGAATCATAATTTGGTACCAAGAAACATTAACCAGTAATTTAAAACTAGAAACCATTCAAAAGTTTTTGTTTATTAGAGTTCCATGCCTTAAGTTCGGCCTACCATACTACGAACATAGCTACGAATAATGGTTCAATTTTCTCAGACTTGAACCCCTGTACATACGAAGGAGAAATATTGACAAACAATTTATTGATGGTATATTATCAAATAAAATAGATAGCAAATATTTAAAAAAAAATAGCATTTCAGGTACCTACTCATGTATTCTTGGTTAACAGAAATAAAAACAAAACTATTTTACCCAGAATGATTCATACTTATAACCAAGATATGAATGACAAAGATGTATCTGCATGATATACTTTTATATATATACACATTTTAGTTACGTGAGATTACATATTTTCTTCTTAAATCTGTACTTTTTATACAGTTTAGATTAATTTTATTCTAACATTTTAGCTTCAATTTAACCAGATTTTAGTTAAATTGAATATTTTTGGAATTTATGCAATATTCTCGTGAAATATCATAATTGAGCATATTATGTAATATTTTTTGATCACAGGCTACTTTGCAACACTGGCTGATATAACTTTTATGTTCTTTTATGAAAGTTTACCTCTTTTATGCTTCTTTCTTACTTGAAGTTACGGATTTTATACTGATTGTATCACACCTAATTACTCCGTGTTTACTCAGAACAGACTTTATACATTTATTGTAAGTTGTGTTCACCTATTTCTAACTTTTTATGACCATGTATGCTGTAAATTTTACTGTAATCCCTTTAACAAAGTTCATAAAGACAATTATGCAAGTACGTAACATTTTTTACACGTTTTATATTGACTTATATCGTAATGTTCTAAGGATTTCTCTTAGAGTACCTGAGGTAGAGCTAATAAACTTGGAATTGTCTTTTTAGCCCTCGACTAGTTTGTTATGAAATGAGATGGTTTAACAAAAAGACTGTCCCGTAGGAGACTAATTACAAGGATAAATGTAGACGTCTTCTTCTTCGTAGTGTTCTCCAAGGAGAAGTCTATGATGAGGTGCCGTACCAGAAGCGATGCCTTCCGTGTACGAAAGGAAGACACCGGAAGCGAAGCCTTCTGTGTGTCTGGGATGTACCTTCTGTGTACAATGAGGTGAATTAGGTAGAGTACACACCAGAAGCGATGCCTTCTGCGTATGTGAGGTTTGTTCCAGAAGCGATGCCTTCTGCGAAGAAAGGGAGTGATTAGTTAGGCTGAGTACATATCAGAAGCGATGCCTTCTGTGAACAGGTAAGAAGGAGAGGGGTTGATCGCCCAGGAGTAAGTGATACTCTAAAGCTTGAAAAAATGTATAGTTCTTGGGCCCCCACAAAGTCCCGCCCTGAGAAGTGACCGCTCTCCAACTTCTAGTGATCTCTGTATGCACATACTTCATGCAACTAAAGCAATTGTCACGGGTGTGGATGCTTACGATTTCTGTCTTTCGGAGACATTTACCGCGAATCGGAGTATGTAAGAGAGAAGGAAAGAAGATGAAACAAGGAGATAGAGAAACGCGAGAAGATATTGTGGAAGAGGGCAAAAGCCAGAATATGCATTGCTGTATATTCTGTAAAAATCCCTGTATCGGTTCTAACTAGATAGTTTACCTGGTAAACCACACATGCAAGAAGGGTGGAAAAAACAGGTAAAAGTCTGTATTGGCTCTACTACGAATCGCATCCTTATGGCAAGTGTATGTGTGGAATCATGCAAGACGGTCGACCTGCAGAGCCTCCAGTCGACGTGGCCTGCTTCAGCCTCGAGGAGAGAGTGCATCCAATAGTTAGTTCATCGTGGTTTTATAGTCTTCTTTGGGTGCGGTCCTCCAGGTCCCTCCTTCGACGACTCCAACTCCCTCTGCATGTTGATATCAGCTCCATCTGATGTGTTCAGGTAGAGTTGGTCTTGTCGTCTGCTATTGTGTCACTCACTGTTTGTTATTGTTACCACACATGTTATACATGTTTATTTATAAATACAGCTAAACTGTTTGTATAATATACACGCGTGAGCTAATACACGGGATATTTCAATATGCTGTTCATAACACTGGAATAAAAACATTAATTAGTTAATAGCATTAGTATTATTATTAGTATTTAAGATATTTTTAATACTATTAGCAACTTACAAATTTTTATTATGTCTTTATTTATTCAACTCAAACGTTTCTGTGATGGAGGAAAACATGAAGCCTTATTACATTAATATCGATTCTTGTTTTAGCTATCAACTTCTCTAAATATTATTATTTTAGATTTTCTTCAAATCTGTATATGTCTTCAAGTCATACACATATTCAGAACATCTCAAAGAGAGGTTTCCCAAAATTAATAATCATCATCATCTCAGTAATCAGAAACAAAATGGTGACATCACAGTAGTCATGTTTAAATAATTAGGTCAACTCCATTAGAAATTAGGTCCTGACATACTCAACTAACATCATATTACACATAACTCTATATACATCATATACCATGATTTACAATGAATACCTGACGGTAAGATGATTTGCAAGTCGGTGATATACTTCACTCCTTCACGGTATTACTTCTACTGCCGCTCTGACCTTGAGCGCCTATATCTGCGAAATTATCCATAATTTTGAGTTTCTTCAAACGAACTGTTTCTTGTTTGATATCATATAGATTTCGCTTCATGGGATTTTTCTAATTTAATGAAATAAAATTTGTAGTTAAAAGCCAATTGGATACCATTAACTATTATTTTGTGTTCTCTCTTGCATTTAGAGAACACTAAGAATTTCAATATATATTCCAACGAAAATTTGATTTTATTGATAGGACGTTAATGTGACGTGTTTTTAACTAAGGTAGGGGGCCCGAATATGGCCCACCTTAACTTTTTTTATTACTTTTTCCACTAAGAGAAACTATTTATTCGTGCGAATCGACTGAACCATCAAGTTCGGAGACTATTTCGACAAATGAAAAAAATCTGCTTCCTAGACATGACGTATAAAAAAGTAATAAATCGAAAACTAAAATGTTTCCAGTGGGCCATATTGGGAATATAGTGTTTCCAATATGGCTAGCTATAGAAAACAAAAGCATATGACAAAAGTGATGTATGTTCTTTCTGTATTCCGTATTAAATGCTTCATACTGAGAGATATACATTACAAGTATACATAGTTTATATGACACTGCAAAACCAAGAATATTGTATTAATACAAAATTCCAAAATTGGTGAAAATCAAGTGAATATTCAACTAGGCAAAATATGAATCAATATGAAGAAGTGTAACACAAAGGAAGAAGTTTAGAACATCACGTCTCACATGAGGGACAAAGAAATGGTTCGTGATCTTTAGTGGTGGTTCCAGCACACTCTTCATGCACGTATTTGCACTACGACAAGCAAAGATTCCTGTCTGCAACCTTGTCTACCTGAGAAAGGTAACAAAACCAAGATTCACAAGACTTGGAGCAACTCAGTGTCGGTTCTTCAGGACTATTAGAAGCAGTTGCTGAAATTCTGGTCGTTTTAAACGAGATGACACTTGCTTTGTTTTGGTTTTAATCTTCTTATTCTTTGTATTGGAATTGATAGCGTCCTTATTACCTGGTATTACCTTTGTTTTAATTACTACACATTATGATGATCAGTTTTCTGTACAAATATTTCAAATACCCTATTCTTTCATTTTGAACAGTTATGACTGCATTTTGACCAGTATGGCTCACCTTGCATGCGTGCCACAGTGGGCCATATTGCGCACTATTGACCTCTTTACTTTTTATGGGGCCTGCTAGTTACACAATGTAATGCATTGCGTCACAAACATTTTATGTTCATGTATGCTCACATACCTACATTATCCACGCATTATACTGAGTAGGTTTTCAATAATAGATACTGAAAAGAAACATTGTAAAATGACAGCAACATTTTTCTTGCACAATATGCCACTTCAACTGGAGCTGCTGCCGCTAACGACAATCGCAAACAAATGAGTCTCGCAACAGTGCTTCCTCTTGTCATAAGGATATAATTTACGGTGACATCTGGTATCACCAACGGGAAGCTGCAGAGATCTGGGACCCAGGCCATAATCTGTACACTTACCTTATTATATTGAACTGTGCCCTAGATCATCTTTTCAAGTTAATTGCATAAAAATTCTGCTTAAAAGTGAATAGAATAAAATTAACTACATTTCTCGTTATCATTTCCATGTTGAAAACAGATTGAATTTTAAACTATATGTCAACAAACATTTTAATTTCGTTAATAGGGCGTTAATGTGAAGAGTTTTCAACTTTCCTTTTCAACCATGACATAGGTTTCGCTTTATATGCATTTTTTCTAAGACGACATATTACACTTACTGAGAAATACGTACAAATTTAATAGCGCAGGGATAGTCAAAGCGTCATAACAAAAGAAAAAAATGAAAGTGTTCTTTATTCTTATTCTTACATGATGGTAAAATGACACGTCTGCATTTGTGGCGACTGCATTCAAGACTGCCTTTTACGTCTTCGTAACACAAGGGAAATAGTAAAAGAGCAGTGACTCCCAAGGTCACTCCGTGGATCAGGAATGACGTGTCGAACTATCAACGACGAGGACGGAACGTCCAAACTTAGAAACCCACACAGACGGTTGGATAATTTACTGTTGGAAAACTAATTCTGTGTATCATGATTAAATCAACAGACAAAATGCAGCTAAATGTGTATACTAACAGACAGCAACCGTGTTCTCTTTTGGTCAACTGAACCCGTTTCTTCCTAGCCCGCTTCTTGATTTTAACATGTTTCTACTCAACCATTATTCTACGTCGAATAAACCATTGAACAGGAGGACATTTCGGTACATTTACAACGTTAAAATAACGTTTCGGTAATCACGTTTATTCCACGTATTTTCAACGTATGTGTGCTACTGGGGAAATGTTTTACTGTTAAAAAAATATAAATCAAGGAGTATCTGAGCTAGTTCTTTGTCAAAACTAGTGTTGTACGCAGTTTGCGGTTATTCTAGAAATTTACACCCAAGTTATGCGGTGCGCAATCTCTCCTCCTTAATAAGGATAGTTGGCGCAAGTGTCAAATAGGAGAGTTTGCGCAGTACGTTCATTTAATAATGAGAGCAGAGATTGTGCTATGTATAAATCAGTGATAGATTTCGGTGTCATTTTTTGGTCCTGGCCTCAGGGCCGGATTTAGGCGTTTAGGCGCCCTTGGCCCGTGACTTCCTGCGCCCACTACCTCCATTTTAACCTTCCCCCTCCATCCTTTCCCCCTTCCCACCTTCACATTATGACAAACGAATTTCCTCAGTCCTCTCGCCAATTAATAATAATGAGATAATAATGATTTAACTGCTAATGAGGAAAGCTACAAAACTCAATTCAATATTATTAGTAATAATAAAATAATAACACTAAATACATAGTCATACAATGAGCAGTTGTAATTAAACCACTGTTTGCTTCTTGTGGAATACGTGTTAATTTCCCTGAACAAGAAGGTAATACAAGCTATTTTTATTCACACATAAACACTTTTAAATGAATTAAACAAAAACATGAGTAATAATGATACATAAATACAATTACTAATTACTGTCCATAAAGCAGAATTTAAAAAAAAAATATTTTCCAGATAAATTTCGCTACGTTGAATATGTGAGCTGCAATTTGAATGTTAAACATGAATGAAACACGCCAAGAATATTTATCTTCTGGAAATATAAGGTCAAGTTAGGGAGGGGAAAAAAAGGCTTGTTTCTACTACCATAAAAGACAGGTTAGGATTTTTTTAAAAAAAATTTAAGGTCTTGAACATCCTTGAATAAGACCGGAATAGGGTATGGGAGGGTAGCGGCCGGTATCTTACAAAAAATATCCTGATGTTCGTGTGGTAAAACTGAAGGCAACTCTGGAAAACTTCAGTTAGGACGGTCGGCAGCAGGATTCGAACTCATAGTGTCTATCCATTGTGGACCCGAAAAGACAGGTTAGGAAAGACACTTGAGTTTTCCTCCTATAAAACAATCTAGCGTAAATTACGCCTTCATGCATATAGAGTGCTTGAACACAAATCACCTGTTGCCCATGACAGGGTTATTGATGACTGCCATGCCCTATGTTATTTATTAATTTAATATTTAAGGCCTTTAGGCAACTTTAGCTCAGGTCGGATGGATTATAATGAGATGAATTGGTTGACTGAAGAAAGTGGGAGGAAACGGGAGAAACCCGAGAAATACTCCGAAACCCACACGGCGTTTATTCACCACAAAGCCCACATGGCGTGAACCGTGGTCGAACTGGGGACCCCACGCGCCAAAGGTGAGCGCTCTACCATTGAGCCACCGCGACCTTGCTCATCCTACATGTGGCATTGACTAAAAATTGGTGTGTACAAAGGCAACAATAGGAATAAGTAATAATTCCTAATATAAGTATTAATATTTGTTTTACTATTTGTAATGTAAATGAAGCTAACTTTAAAATTACCTGAAATCTGCTTTGTACAAGGGGTCGCCCGGGTCAAAGGTTTGGCGCTTCTCTACGTGTTCCTTAATGTTTTCTGTTATTTTCTTTCGTTTCGCGTTTTAAATAACGATTTAAATTTTTTCCTTGTAAAGTGCGCCCGTGTGAAAGTTGCGTCCCTAGGCCCGGGCCTAACGGACCAAGTGGCCGGCCCTGCCTGGCACACTATTTGGCGCAGCAATAAAAAGTATTAAGTTCTCTTCTTCTGTCCTTTTTCGATAGTATTAGTAAAGTTTATAAACCTGCCAACAGTAAGAAATGTAACATTTAATAGAAATATTCAGGCCGCTTTAACTTATTACTTTTTTGTAACAGTTTATAAGGTTCGTACAACCGAATGTTGTTTTATTCTCATGCGCAGTCTCTCCTGCCCATATGCGCAATCTTACTTACTTTAGTAGAAGAGTTTGCTCAAATTAAGGATTTTGAAAAATCATTATCATTACGCATACAATGACTTGCAACAAAGATTCATAGCATGTAATTGTGTATGAGATGCCGAAGAATACAGTATATTGTTGTAATTTTTTTATAAGTTTCCGTAAAAAATAAAATTTTAGTGATTTTTTTAAAATGGTGCGCAATCTCTCCCTTCTTTACCCTATAAGTAGATTGTTGAGAACGTCCCTCCGCATTTCGCACCGTGATTCAGCTTATAGTTAAATAATTTCATATTTTTTTTTTACAAGTTTTGTTCATTTATCTTTGCATGAAGTGATTACGTCCATAAAGAGATCTCATCTTTTTTGTTTACAAAATACCTGAACACTCAAGAATTTTCTATAACCGCAAACTGCAATAATATTGCTGTTATTAAGGAATGCTATTGCATATAATATATTATGTTCATGATTTTTTAAAAAAAATCTGAACGGAAAATATAACAAACAACTCTGCGTAAAATTATCCTATCCAGATGGGTAATGATACGCAACGCAATGTTTCACTTTTTTCTTTACAGATAATTTATTACCCCAGTAGCACACTTACGTGTTCTCAACGTTTATTTTAGGTTTATTTCGTTGATTAATCGTTATCAGTTGAAAAAATACGTTTATTTTTAAACCATATTTCAACAAAGACGTCATTGCGTTAATAAGACATTAATACAACGTGTATTCAATATGTTATGTTCAACTATGGTATAAAGACTTTGTTTATTGCATTTCTTACTAATGTTATGTTTACGGTCCCACAAGAACTACTGGACCTGATCCACAAAATTTTCGAAAGGAGGGACGAGTCCTTCCTGCTCAACAACATATATAGGCAATTCGTTATGGCGTACGGCCAAATAGCATTTAATCCAACAGAAAAGTTCCCAGCATGCTAGGTTCACTTAAGTCAACCATGAGATGTTCAAGTTCGTCCAGGTAAACTTGGACAAATAAAAATTAGCCACACACGAAATAAGGTTATTGCGAAAAGGAAAAAGTGGACGTAGCATGCACCCAAGAGCCTTATATCAACAAGGGTAAGATGCCGGGTATGCCGACCGACGCTGTGGTATTGCTACCGGAGGACCCGAATCCATTGGTTGGAATGGTCATTTTCAATAAGAAGATCGAAGCACAAGTGGACTCGAGATATACCTGAAAATAAATTCAGACGTTCAATTTGAAACTTGAGAAAAAAACAAGTTACCATAATAAATCTTTGCTGCCAGTTCTCAATCCCAGTGGACACTTTTGCACGCAAGCTTGAAGAATTTTGGAAGGTTACAGAGAGGAAATGTATTGATTTTCGGGGATTTTAACGCGAAATCTCCGCTCTGGCTCTGCCCGAGAACGGACGAAAATGGAGAAAAGTATGAAGATATCATTAACCAACACAGTCTAATGATACATAATAAAGCAGACCAAACACCCACGTTCCAGGTCAGGGCTGGTGCGGAAAGCACAATAGATATAACGTTGACAAGGGGAAGCTTACATAGAAATATTCAAGAATGGAACAGTGTACCAGCCAGTATTGCGTCATCAGCTTCAACATCAACTTTAATCTGTACGAAAATAACAACGATACGGATGAATCTGAAGACATAAAATATAGCATCAAAAGGTTAAACTTTACAAAATTAGCAAGTAAATTGGATTTACCACAAATTGAAAATAACATAAATTTGGACGAGTTGGCCGAAAAAATACAACAAACTACGAGAGAAGCAATTAAGAAAACAGCACTCAAAATAAGAAAAGACAAAAACAGAAAACCCTTCTGGACCCAAATACTGGAAAATTTAAAAAGGAAATTTAAAGCGAACAGGAAAAGCAATAGAGCAAATTACGAACTAAGATTACAACGCTTGAACAAATATCGACAGACTAAACAACAATTCGAAAAGGAACTATTCGAAACTAAAACGAAAATTCGGGGAAAGTTCGTGGACGAGAGCCTAAGTAAAGATATCTGGGGTATGCCCTACAAAATTGTTATGCA
>JAGDQP010048948.1:0-14625 GCA_022664845.1 Lepisma saccharinum
AGGAACTTGCGAAATTATTCTCGATGTGCCTGAGAAAGAGAGAAATATCCTCAAGTTGGAACAATCCCGTTATCATTTTGTTGTCAAGAAAGGGGACAAAGAACGCGTCGAAAACTTCAGACCAATTAGTTTACTGTCAGTCCTATACAAAATGTTCACCAAAGTTATTTTGAATCGTATCGAACGGGACTTTTGAATCGTATCAAACGTTATTTTTTCTTATTCCAGTACCGAAATCAACACCGTGTGTTGTGTTGATTTAACACACAAAAGTGGTAGTCACGCTGGGACACCGCATTGTGTTGAATTAACACAGCTATTTTTTACTGTGTAACACCAATTCTAGTGTTGGTTAACACCATCCGGGGTGTCTAACACCGTTTCTGGTGTTGACAAACACCTCTACCGGTATTCAGAAACACCGTTAGAAGTGTTAATAAACACAATTGAATGTGTTCCCTAACACTTCTAGCGGTGCACTTTAACACTCCTAACGGTATTTCTGAATACCGGTAGAGGTGTTTGTCAACACCAGAAACAGTGTTGGACACCCCGGGTGGTGTTAACCAACACTAGAATTGGTGTTACCCAGCACTGGAATTGGAGTAGAGATAGAGGTGTTCAATTACACCTTTTGGGGTGGCAATAAACACCAACATTTTTTTTGAGTGTAGAAACTAACCTTATATTTCTGTCTTTTAAATATGGCTGTACCTGCATTCATTCCATGTTCTCTGCCGATAAAGCCTTTTGCTACATTTTTTTACTACCGAAATTTTGGAAAAGCTTTTACTTTAAAAGTTCAAAGAAATCGCCAGCGTTGGAGTAAAAAGTTTCCAAGTTTTATACTGACAAATTAAGCATATTTTAGACATGAATCAGTTGTTTATTTTGAGATTAAGAGAGGCAAATAGTTCCAAGATTCTTTCAATATGAATGTTACCAGCCTAACATAAGAAACTTTTTATAAGACTCTATCACTCAGAATCGTCTCGTTCGATTATATTAGCTGAAGTACCTAAGATTCAGGTACTAGGTATAGCAAAATAGTACCTAGTTACAGGTACTAGGTACTGCAACTGAAATGTACCTAGATACATGCTTTACGTACGTGTTTTGTACTTAGGTACTACCCAACACTGGAAATAGGTAAATAGATGCGTGTCCTTTGATACTTCTAGGTCAAAGTACAAATGCAAATGGTACAGGTTGTTAACAATTAGTACTCGACAAGTGGAATTAAATTGTATTTATTTATTGCCTTTAAGCATCTATGGCTCAGAACGGGAGACTGTAGGGGAAAGATGCCGGATGAAGTCGGCCAGGGAGTACCATCCCGGCATTTGCCTAGTGTGGTTTACAAAAGCCTGGAAAACTTCAGTATGGATCGTCAAGCACTTGTATCGAACCAAAGACATCACAATTGGTTAAGATTGGTTAGTACAGGAAGAAAATTGCATTTAGCCTCTATTTGTGTTTAGTCGATGAAACATGTTTTCGATGAAACAAAAATTAATTTAAAAAATATTAGCTTACCGGAAAAGGGAGAGAAACTATTTCAAAGTTCTTTTTAAATGCGGAAAACACCTGACAACTAAATAAACGGAAAGAGCACTTGCAGGCTGTGGCAATATAATTATTATGCTCTAATGTACTAGAACAGCTGTTACTGTATTAAAATCGCCTAATAAAAGTTCATGATTTCTATATTTTCTTCTGCCCCTTCCTTTTCTTATCTCCTAACGGAATATTACACAATATAAGGAAGCATCCATACGTAATTTGATTATTTTGATGTAAACAAGAGGAAGGGAAATATTTATATAAATCCTATTAGCAGTCAAAATTTCGGCATAGCAGTGCTAGTAGCAAACTAACCAAATATCTCACATGTGAAAGAAGATTGCAATTGTAACAATAGTTACCTAATATTTTTTGTTTTTACTTTTTCCATTTTTCTTGTTATTGATCAACGTTTCTTTCAATGGGCCTTTTTATTTAAATTAAGTTATTCATAAAAACTTAAGTGAGTTTCAAAAATACGTTGTTCACAAGGCAAACATATGAATGCGAGATGAATACGAGACTATCTCGATAGCAAGAAGCTAGTCCCTTCTCGCACCTGCGAGGCGAGAATAGAGCTCTTTCTTGCAGCTGTAAGAGTAAAAATAACCCATTTCTCGCCTCGCCTCGCGTGAAACAATACACATAAACGGATGTCTGTAAAACCATTAATGAAGTCAGTTTCTAACTTCCTGCTTTGATTGAGCGCTAGCCTGCATTACAGATAAATGGACAATCTAAAACCAAAATTGGACCAAAAAGTTTTGGGGTCCGTAATAATACCTAAAACATGGAATTGAAAGCCAAATCGTTCACCTAGCAGAGCTGAAACGTGTCACCGGGTCAATCAGGTCATTCGGGTCATGTTTTAGACCGGGTCACCGGGCCTATGCCTCGTACCCGGTCTTACTCGATGACCCGATTTTGACCGGAGATCCGGGGAGCGGAGCAGAGATTTCATTCTTTCCTTATTATACACTGTTTTCATTGCTTTTCCTCAGTCATACCAGGAAAATGCTGGTATGGTACCTACAAAATAGGCCCTAGCTGTCTACCTTCTAACATCCTCTCCCCCCAACATATCTCGGCCTGAGTCTCAAATGACTAGAGGCCTTGAAATCAATTATTTTCAATATCATTGTTTTTCAAGGAATAAACCTTACCTAAAATTAAAAAAAAAAATATTCTTCCAAAAAAAATATAAACAATTTTCCACCAAAAAATGACAGCCATTTAGGATTTAAGCATCTTTGTGTATACACTGCTATAAGTTTGGGAATTCCTAAAATCCTTTTCTGAAGAAAATAATTCATTTTTATGTTCATTCCGAAAAATCCTTCTATTTGAAATACCCTATATGACCTACTTTATACACTTTCGTTTTTCAGTCCCCCTCCTTTTGCCACAATTTTGGGGGGCGGTTGTCGTATAATTATCACACCTTTGGGCCAACACAAGTAATACAGTGCTGATTTTGAAGTGCGATTAAGTTTTAAAATATTTCTCTTAACTCAAGGCTTGCTTTTTTTTAAGTCAAGAAAGGCACTTTACCAGTTTTCGACCAAAAATGATCACCATTTTTATTTCTAAGCAGTTTTATTTTGATATAAATTTGAAATCAATTTCTGAAGAAGTAGGGGAGATGCGGGTACATTTGAACGGGGGTACACTTCCTTAGAACAGTTGAGATAACTTTTAATTTATAAAATTAAATTTGTTTTGTCCAACAGTTTTAAATTTCAAACATCATGCCACATAGCTGTCATTTCTTTTTCGCCATTTGTGTGCGTTACCTGGCGAGGTATGGTACTTGATGTAATTTGTGGATACCAAAGTAAAAATTCATCTCACAGGTTGTAAGCTTCTGGAGAGAAGAGAACTGTGTAGCATATCCTTCCATGTTAACTTACAAAGTAACTACACTCCTTCATGCGTTAAACTGTCCTTGTAGCTTTCTGATAACCCTTCTCCCATAATAACATACTGTGCGTAATTTTACGTACTGGGGCAGCTTTGAACAAAAAGAGGTGAGTAGATTTGAACACGGTAGGAGCTTATATTCCTACAGCTAAAACTAACTGTTGAGAAGAAAAAATTAGTTTGCAACATATTAACAGTGTAAAAGCATTTCAATTAGGCTATGTGTAACATTTTAAACAAAATTTGTACGAGTTCAAAGTTTATGCAATCCTCATAACACCAATAATGAAACAAGCAAGCAAGTAAATTCAAAGTTTATTAACAACTACGTAGTTTATATTCTTTGTATGGCTAGTAAAACTTTAAGTTTGCTTTCTTCTGCTTCCGTATGTGTATTTAGAAACATTTACAAAGAAACTTTATTGTTCTTGTCATAAAATTAAGAATATGTTCAAAACTGCCCCAGCCATGTTCAAAGCTACCCCACCCTTGTTCAAATCTACCCCCTAGGGGGGCATATTTGAACGATAGCCTCCCAGTTCCTGTCCTTGCTTTAAGGTAACAATGAAGTACGTCATTTTCTTCGGCAAGCTGTATATGTTTCCATACATATGTTATTTATCTCTCTGAACAAATTCTCTGATAAGGGAACTCTGTAACTTTCCCACCTCGAATCACCCCCAAATTTTCACCAAGTATGCGATGTAGCACAGATAGAACACATACGGAAACTTTTGTTTCGCAAATTGTCGGAACATGCATTCAGAACCACACATGTGTGTCGATATCTAGAGTAAAGACAGGACAAGCGCCGGAATGTATGCAACCCAATCGCCAATCACACAATGCAGGTTGCATAGCATAGAAGACCTCGCACATTCGAGACCTTATAGACGGTACCTTCTGGGTATATAACGGGGCGCGTGTTGCTACGCGGACCATCCTTGCTTCTCCTAGATTCGGGGTGATTCGAGGTGGGAAAGTTGCAGAGTTCCCTTTGTGAGTGTGGGGAAGCAAAATTATATTTGCCCAACAACGTCTCCCCTAATTCATATTCAGTAAAAAAAATCAATTGATACCCCACGCGACCTATTTTATACACCTTCATTTTTCATTCCCTTGATTTTGGTCCTCCAGGCCCCGAATTTTAAAGTCCGCATTAGTATAATTACCATTTCTTTTTGCGAAAACAAGTAACACAGCGCCAGTTTTTAAGTTTGCGTGAGTTTTAATAATTTTTCCCTCAACTCAAAGGTTTTATATATAAAAAAAACCAGCAAAAATGAAGGGTCTTTAACTAATTTTACCACAAATAACCGCCATTTTCGTGTAAAGCCAATTTGTCGGGAGGAAGGACATCGCTATAAATATTTTTTTAGATTATAAGGAATAAGAAAAAATGGTTCCTAACGATGAGGGGTTGCACGTGAGGGGCCATAGAAAATAATTGTAAAATATAAGACTTAGACTACTTTTCGACCAAAAATGGCTGCCATTGTGGTCTAAAACCAGTTTTATTTTTGAGGGGGACCATAGGTAAACATTTTATTTAGACTATAAGGAATAAGAAAAAAAATGTTCCGAAGCACGGTGGGTGCACGTGGAGTCCCCATGGCTCCCCGACTTTAATGCAGATGGCGTCAATGTTGTCTTCTTTTCCGAGGGGCCGTAGTTTAGTTCTAGTAGGGACTTGGCATGCAGAAGATCGTGGATTCTCGCTGAGTGAAACCCTATCCTGACTCAGGTTCTGCCAGATCCCACCAAGCAAATGGGCCAATTTTCTTTAATTGTATTTGCATTGATTTTATTTGAATTTTATTTTATCCCGTAATTGCGTAGGTGTATGACGTCACCAATTAAGGAATTCTAATTTCTCAGCTAAAATAAACCATGTCAAAATCACAGACGGTTATCTGATACACATTCACATGTATTATTGGTGACGCTTTCCAAAATTTCATTTTTGCTTGTCATTTGTCTAGTATTTTAAAAAATATGAAAACTCACACACAACTCGCACCGTAGGTACGAAGGCCTCTTAATGTCTTTATGCAACTTTTGGCTCAGGCCGAGTGGATAATAATCGGAGAATTAGATTAGTGCGATGAAGAAAGTCAGAAGAGACGGGAGAACCCCGAGAAAACCCACGCACACAGTGCTTGTACGTACACCATAAATACCCCATGGCAAGAGCCAGGATCAAACCGGGGACCCTACGCACCAGAGATGAGCGCTCTATTACTGAGCCATTGCGGTCCAATTGGAATTGGAATTTATTAAATAAATAATAAATATATTTATGTAGTAATTGCGCAATGTTTTATTGTTTTAGAAATAAATGGAGCTATAATGAACCAGAACCAAGCATGGAGTGGGCAAAAAAGGGGAAGAAGAAGATAGACAAAATAAGAAATTTCAGAGTAAAAGGTGAGGACAACTTAAATATTGTTTTGGGGAAGCTAATTCCATAACGTATTCGTGGTGACGACTGCAGATATTTTATAGTTCAAATATTTTTATAATGGCAATCAACCTTTCTAACGTTTGGACTATTATGACGCTGTATAATAGCCTAAATGTGAAGCTGAAAAGGAAGTGCATACATTTTCGTCCCTTCTAGTGACGGAACCTAGAGTTTTTATTAAAGTAGGCTCCGACCCACTTTGTTCGGAATGGGACCCTCGGCGGGAATTGAAGCTCTGCACTCAAGTATGATCTTTTTGGAACTTGCCACTCCGCTACCTTAACTTATTGTTAGGCGACAGGCAATAAATATTTAAAAAATACTTATTGATATAAGAAATGAACAATGTTGTGTCCCTTATCTGAGTAGGAGATAGTGTAATGTCTTTTTATAAACAATTGTTAAAATAATCGTAGGTGAGAGATGCTTGGACAAATAATTCTACCAAATCGAAGGGATACACCAATGAAAATTTTGAAGAAGGTAGATGTAGAGCAGAAAAATCAAAGGCTGATATAAGGTTATAACTTCAGAAAAGCTAATTTTGATATATTGTACCATGAACTTCATGCAGTAGACTGGAGGTCATGAGGCAGTATACATGAGGCAGTAGAATACTTTTATTCTGCTATTTACCGTGTATTTGATAAAAGTGTTCCCCGTAAAAAAAAAACATCAATGAAAAATTATCCGTGTTCGCCTACTAAAGAAATAATTAGCAACATAAAACTTAAAGCCTATTATCGTAGGAAGTATAAGAATTCAAATAATCAATATTATTTAAGTGAGTTAAATAGACTGCGCAAGAAAACAAGGAAAGAAATTGATAAAGCATATAACTTGTATATATTAAACATCGAAAATCAAGTCTCTGCTGATCCAAGTCAAGTTTGGAATTTAGTGAAAAGTAAATGAAGACATCTTCCTACCAGTTCGGTTTCATTTAATACTAAACTAATCGGTGATAATGAGGATATAGCTAACATTTTTCCTTCCTATTTTCGGTCCATATACAGAGAAAGTACCACTGAATTCAAAACAATGGAAATAGAAGATTGTATGTATTTAGGTAACAGCCTCGACAGTCTGTTGATTTCACAGATAGCTATGAAAGAGGTAGGAGTTGCAATAGAGAAGTTAAAACCTAAAAGGGTGACTGGTCCAGATGGCGTGCCCCCTTATGTAGTGAATGAATGTGTGGAACAATTGAAATATCCGTTACATATAATATTCAAACTTTCATTGCGCACATGCAAATTCCCACAACAGTGGGAAGAGGCTCTAGTATGCCCAATAGCGAAGTCAAGTAATTCAAAAGAAATTGAAAAATCATAAACCAATAACAATTATTTCGCCTTTGCTTAAGTTTTTGAAAATTGTCTCTATCGCCGTATCATAGCTCACGTTAACCCAGTAATATCAAACGGACAGCACGGTTTAATGCAGAACAAATCAACGTCTACAAATTTAGTAATAATCACGGATTTTCTAGCTAAGACTTTAGATAAGGATGGTCAGATTGATGTTATGTATACTGATTTTGCCAAAGCCTTTGACACAATAGACCATTGCATATTACTTGCCAAACTTAAGCACTTCAATTTTACGGAAAACCTAGTAAATCTTCTTTCATCTTACCTACAACACTGTGTACAATCTGTTCCCTATAGATAATTTGTATCAAATGAATTCGAAATGACATCAGGAGTACTTCAGGGCTCAAATTTAGGCCCGTTACTATTTTTATTATTCTAGTTTGTATAGTAAACTCTGAAAAACTATAGTATACAGATGATCTTAAAATATTTTATAAAATTGTATCAATTAAAGATTGTTATCAATTACAAGAAGATTTAGGTAGCATAAATAGGTGGTGTCACAGAAACAAACTAGATTTGAATATCAAAAAATGCACTACGATTACATTTACTAGACGACGAATATTTATTCAGTTTCCTTACTCAAATAATAGCAGTGTTTTACCAAGATCAGAAATAATAAAAGATCTTGGGGTTATTTTTTACTCTAAACTAGCGTTTAGTTGTCATGTAAACTATTTAACAGCGGAACCTTTCAGAATTCTAGGATTAATTTATACAACAAGGGACTTCAGAATGACTAATACATACCTAAAGTTATATTATTCGTTGGTTTGACATAAACTTGAATATGCATCTATCATCTGGAACTCCACCACTCAAATTAATAGAAAAAAATCTGTCAGAAAATAGAAAAGATAAAAAATAGAATAAAATCCTCAGGTTCCTAACATACAAAACAACTGCCTTTATCCTAAATTTGAACATTAGGTTGGCCTATTTCAGAATTTTGAACTCGTTACGCTAGAGCACAGGAGAATCATTATTGACTCACTCTTTCTTTATAAATTTATTCACAATTGCATTGATAGTAGGGCTGTCAAAACTATCCGGATAATTATTCATCCGGATATTGTTCGAATAATTATCCGGATAATTTCATTATTCGAATCCGAATAATCGGATATCCGAACAACGGAGAAACGGATATCCGTTTATTCGATTATCCGGAAAACGAGCAAACGGATATCCGTTTATTCGATTATCCGAAAAACGAACAAACGGATATACGTTTATTCGATTATCCGAAAACGAACAAACGGATATACGTTTATTCGATTATCAAAAAAGGAACAAACGGATATCCAAATAATTGTTGTCCGATGAACAATGAAACTTATAGAGCAAAGAAGTTTGAATAATATGTACCTCTATTTTTACTTTAGTGCAAATTCATCTTTCTAGAACAATTTGTTACATTTTAAAAGCAGAATATTACTTGTACTTCTAGACATCAGTAGCTAATGCTGTGATTCTTTAGCGCCCGCTCTGTCCGTCTGTTGACAACTTTCAACTCAGAAACTACTAGGGCTGGAAAGGTGATTGAGGTGTCGTTGAAAAGGTCTCGGTGAGGCTAGCTCAAACCCTTATCATTTATCCAGATTGCAGGAGGGGTGCCAGAGATAGGGGCATTGCCAAATATGGTGGCACTTTATATCTACTAACGTACTATGGCTAGGAAGATGTTTGAGGTGGCGTTGGAAAGACCTCGGCAACACGAGTTAGAAACCCGTATCATTCATCCAGATCGCAGGGGCGGTTTCAGAGATCGGGTCGGTCCCAGAGATAGCGGGCACAATTTAAATCTTTGAAACAAGTAGGGCTAGAAAGTTGATTGAGGTGCCGTTAGAAATGTCTCGGCAAGACGTGTTCAAACCCGTATCGTTCATCCAGATTGCAGGGTCGGTTGCCAAGTTTCTGGGTGATTTTAAAATTTGAAATTACTAGGGCTAGAAAAGTGGTTGATGTGTCGTTGGAAAGGTCTCGGCAACGCAAATTCGAACCCGGATTATTTATCCAGATTCGGTTCCCGAGATTCGGGAGATTTCAACTATGGAATGACTGGGCTAGGAAGGTAGTTGATATGTCATTGAAAAAGTCTCGGCAAGACGAATTTAAACCCATATCATTCATCTAGTTTGCACGGGAGCATTCCGAGTTTAACAGGCGGGAATTTGCCACTTTGAAAGTACTAGGGCTAAGAAAGCGGTTGAGGTATCGTTGGAAAGGTCTCGGCAACACGAATTCAAACCCGAATCATTTCTCCAGCAAGGGCGGTTTCCAAGATTTGGGTGGAGTATTTTCAACTTTGGAACGATTGGGATAGGAAAGTAGTTGATGTGTCTTTGAAAAAGTCTCGCCACAATTTTTCGAACTTAAAAGAGGATGTAAAGAGGATCATATAAAGAGGATGCTCGCTGCTGAAGCCTAGCGGTGGCTTATATGCACAGTTCCCGCCTCGACTTCGCCTCACTTGTTTATTTCCACTTATAAATGTTTGCTAATTTCACTTAAAAACACCGTAGAACTTTGACCGTGATCTCTAGAATTTTGACATTAGCACTCAAGAATTTTAGTGACTTGAACTCAAGAATGAAGCTAATGTCTACTCAAGATCCAGGATCTCTACTTATTTTTTTATTTTTTACTAGTATACTAATTAACTATTTGACTGAAAATGGGCCAATTCTTAAATGCCATTATAGGCCTAGTATATGACGATGTAAAATTTCCAACTTTCTATATTTTATCGGAAAATTCAAGGTCTGCAAACAAATAAACTTTCTTATCGTTTCTCTTCTTCGTTAATAAAGTTAAACCAGACTAATGTCGGTATGGTACCTTCAACTTAGGCCCTGGTCGACTTCATTCCTACGTCCTTTCCCTGCTTTATCCCGGCCTGAGCCAAAGTTGCCTAAAATCAATGATAAAATTGATGCGAAAAACATAGAAATAAAGATGTGAAATGAAGAAGAGCATTAGAACAATACTTGAGACAATCAAGAAGAGAAAGAGAAATTGATTAGGACAATGACTGCACAGATATTGTATATATACTAAGGTATGGCTGAGAAAAAGAGAGAAAGAAGAAGAAGAATCCAACTGCTTGACAACGTTAAGGAAAATAAATCGTATGTTGAGATGAAAATGAAAGAGGAAGATCAGGATAAATGGAGAGGGCTTAGCTTGCCTTGAAGGACCTGCCGATTCCAGCAGAACACTAATTATGATGATGATATTAATTTAATGTAAATAATTGTGTTCTTACAACTTAAAGTGCTCCAAATTGTTTAGAATCAAGTCATTTTGAAGCCCTGGAGGAAGGGACATTTGTCCCGGAACGTAACTGGTTGGGACTGCGAGGATCTCGATTTCGCTATTGAAGGGGGTGGACCACTGTTTAACACAGAACCTTTCAGTTCCTCAGAGGAAATAGATTACCTGTTATGTATGAGAGCTAATGTATATTTGCTACAATCTAATACATCGGTTTTCTTTTATGTAAGAAGAAAACTGACATTGAATAAAATGTATTCGTCTTTCTTTTTCAAAAGTGGAGCAACATGTATCACGCGCGATGCTTTCTATAATTTATTCTCTCCTTGAATGCATTATCGCTTTCGATTACAATCTGAACCCCTTTTTGCACTATTTCTGACCGAAGTAGAGTGTATTAGGTTTGGTCGCCTAAAACACAAGTTAAAAACTTGGCGAGAGGGAGGATAAAACACATACGCTATGCTCGTGTGGTGGTAGGGATGCTAGCATATTGCTTTTACCAACCAAGCTACGAAGAATATTTTTCACTTTCATTGCTGTGTACACTCAGATTCATAGAAAATAGGTGATGGAAAAAAATGAATGTCCGAGAGTTGCACAATCTCGCAACACACGCGGCAAGTACAAAATATGGAATGTTGAATATAGGCACGGTATTAACATTGTGTATTTTATACAACTATTTCAAAAATTGAACAGAGAAACGAAGTGCGTACGGGCGTATGCACGCGATATTTGTCGTTGTGTCGTCGACGACTGTCGCTGTCGGGACTCGCGACTTGAGATACCTTTTTATGCATTCGACATTTGTCGTTCGTCCAAAAATTTACTTTTCGCAATATCACTTGATGTCTTCTCAAAATGTCTCCAAACATTGCTTTGAGGCATAGTTACTCTCTTTCCAGTCTTCACGCTAATCAAAACAAAGCACTAAGCAGTTGCTCCACAAACAGAAATATGGGTATATTTCTTCTATATATATCAGCAGTGACACATTCCTTTGTACTTGGGTTCGTCGCGCTTCAATTGCTATGTTCTTAGAAACTCGACATTTCTAAATATTTTAGAACACCTTATTTTCGGCATGCACACAATCAGATTAAAGAATGCACGTGTTTTCCCAGAAAGTATTTAGAGCCAAATGAACATCTGCGAGCACTTTGTCGGAATTCACTTACAGTTAGGTTAACACGATATTGAAGAAAATAGTTTTGAGATTAACAAAAGCTATTTGTTTCCACTTCTCAACCTTCCTGGGAGCTAAGGAGAATGTTCAAGACAATCCAAACTATTTTCTTTTGACAAGACAATCAATAGCATGTCCTGTTTGTAGGGATAGAGCATTGAAGTCTAGTCTAACAGTTATTTTTATATTTACAATACTTTGCTCTTCGAATGTCCAAACTAAAGGAAAGACATTCAGAGAGTTTTCCTGTCTCATTAGGCATATGGTGGGATGGGTCTATGTTTATGGATAAATTAGTAAAAGAAGAAAGTTAAAATATATAAAAAATAATTAGTTGCTACATTATTATAAGGCTATTAAAGTTTCCCTACACCAGCAATCTGTTCGGTAGTAAACATTCCATTTTGAACGAATAGATCTACAACAGATTAAGAAAATTGATTAAGCCTCACGAAGGAACTAGGTACTTCTTACAGAAATGTCTTCACATAAATTAATTCTGGATAACACGCTTAATTTTTATCCAATTAAATACGCTCAGAGAGAGAAAGGTGGGGGCAAAGCACAAATATTGCAGTATCATTCAGTCTATTGTGGAGAGATCAAGGGGTCTAAGCGCCCAAGATATGCCACTCTGTGGCCAATTACCAGACTATTTGAGATGGCATAAACTGTTTTCATACTTCGTATATAATATAACTTTCGTAGTTATCAGACACACAAAACATTATCTTCCGTTATCTTTCTCTTACACTTGGTTAATAGTGTTCTCACAATGAAAGTAAAAGGAAGAAACAACCTTCTAAAAGTCATTAATATTCCATTTAAAATGTTGAACCGGAATCAGAATCGATAATATATTAAGGTGTTTTAGCGGACATTCAAGTATCAGTTTAGTCATTTTTAACCCCTTCCCGTTGTAAGTAAAAGTAGTATATACCCGCCCCTTCCCTTAAGCTTACGTAAAACACATCAAGTTTCTTATCGTTATTTCGTAGTAAAAAATGCTCTAAATCTAGACTAACAAGTTTTTTAGCGGATCTTACGTAAACATTGCTCTGATCTCCCTCCCCTATTGTCAGAAGAAATAAGCAACGCTTGACCCCCTCCCAACTTGAATGCTTACGTAATACTTCAACGGCACCCTAAGACAATTCATTTCTAAGTGGAGAATCTTTACTTACTTATTTTACAAATTCGATTTCTTTCTAAGAAGAAAAGGAGTCAATCAGTTCATATAGACTGTTTAATTTACATGCATTTTATACTTATAAATTTAGGCACAGATCGAAATTACAATCAATAACAATACAAACATTCAAAATATAAACTCTGAGGAAAAACTCTGGCGTAGCATTCGGGACGTCGTGGGTTCGATCCCAGCAGCCGACCATCCTGACTGAGGTTTTTCCAGGGTTTTTCCTCAGTCACATCAGGAAAATTCCGGGAGGGTGCCTTTAATATAGGTCCTGGCCGACGCCTTCCCGAATCCTTTCTCCTCCCCTATCAAGGCCTGAGCCTTAGATGCCTAAAGGCCACAAATAAAATTAAAACTCAAAATAATGTGAACCATATTACAGAATATACTATTATATACTTATTTCAGTGTTAACATACTATTAACAAGTGTTAACATTAATTCTTTTGGGATGGCGGTTGGAAATTTTCCGGGGGACAAACTCCCCCGAAAACATGCTTGAAAGAAACAGTGAATATATCCGTTCTGCGTACAATTAGTTTGATATACTTCCGTGAGTATGAGCATCAATGTTCAATATATTTTTGTGCAAAAATTGTCTTTCTATTTCTTTTAATTACTGCACATTTTTGTGCAAAAATTGTCTTTCTATTTCTTTTAATTACTGCACAATCTCGTAGAACAAAATGTGTGGCATCTTCCCTCGATCCACTATAATTATGGATTATCTGTTCCACAGATAATTGTGTGATTATCCGTTTATCCGGATAATATAATGTTCAATTATCCGTTTACCCCAATAATGTTCGATTATCCGTTATCCGGATAATTATTCGGATAATGAAAATTATTCGAATAATCGGATTTCGAATATGCGAACAATGAATTGTTCGATTAATCGGATATCAAATTATCCGGATATTGATAGCCCTAAATGATAGTATGGATTTGCTCTCTGAAATCCAATTTCGGATATCGGATCTAGAAACCGAATGGATAACAAAGGCCTCTTCCACTGCATGAAACCCCGAACTAAAATTCTAAAAAAAAAAAAAAATCACCCATTTGGAGAATGTGCTTTACGTACAATATGTTATGTGGAATGAAAAATAAGGTAGACATATTTAGTCAAAGTCAAAGAAGTTTCCAGAATAATGTAGTAAAATTATTCTAAAGGAAGCAAAATTTCAATAGCTAGTTCTAGTTTATAAACATAAGATGGTCAAAAAGAAGCTTACGATGGACACATGAAAACCTAAAAGGGAATTATAAATCATTTAATTATATTTGTATTATCAGTCGTATATTATTCTTATATCTTTATTTGTATATTTACCTTGTTTTTATATTGTATTAACATATATATATCTGATATTACGTAACGTATATTACGTATGTATTATTACACCACATTGAAAAGCTATGTTAATTTTAAACTAGTCTTTATACTGATGTATTTCTCTTGTGTTTATTATATACTATGCATTTATTTTGTTGATACTATTGACAGATTCGTATGAATACGTATTATTAAACATACCTGTGAAACGATGCAGTTTTGCATTATATTAAATTAATAGAGGATCTGCATATCAATATGTAAATAGGTGATTTTGTATTCATTAATCA
This sequence comes from Lepisma saccharinum, assembly GCA_022664845.1. NCBI lineage: Eukaryota > Metazoa > Arthropoda > Insecta > Zygentoma > Lepismatidae > Lepisma > Lepisma saccharinum. Next base: position 14,619 of record JAGDQP010048948.1, read on the forward strand.
GTGTGTT
>JAGDQP010048949.1:0-14625 GCA_022664845.1 Lepisma saccharinum
TATAATATTATCAAGAAATAAAAATAGTAATAAAAGGCTTAATTAGAAAATTCATGATAACCATATTTGTGCAGATTAAAATCAGTTATTCTTAACACATTGGATAGTTAATCATAACCTGATTTGAAGTGTTTGTTGTAAAAATTATAAGGTGTTAAATTTGAATTTATTTTAAGACCTTTAGTCATCTATGGCTCAGGCCGGGATAGGTTGGGGATAGGATGTTGGAAGGTAGACGGCCAAGGTCTATTTCATCCCAGCATTTGCCTGAGGGAAAACCTCTATAAGGTGTTAAAATTATGAGATGTTAGTGATCTGATCTTTTGACTTGGGGAAGAGCTATGTCGGAGCTTGAGAGTAGTGTGTGAATGTATACAGAAGGTCGATCCGTCTATATGTGTCCGATTTGAAACCTGCACCCCTGCTCACACAATCGACCGATCCGAATGATTCAAACAGTAACAGGAAGCCAAAGCCTTCTAGTATCACGCCAAGGTCGCGTGTATGTGTTGTGTGAATCATGGCACCCAAGGTGAACCGATTTTGGGAAGGCTACGTGGTAGCACTTTTCCACACCAAGTTTTCCGTGACACAGATTCAGAAATAGTGCAGGGAAGATGGGTGTGCATTGGGAACAACAACCATCAAGAACATAATTAACCGACATAAACATGACGACGTTCCAGCATTTCGTTCACCCACGAATGGGAGTAGAAAGCGACTGTGTACTGCGGTGACGCCACCTGTAGCTCGGAAGTTGTTGCGAATGGCATTACAGGAAAACCCTCCTCCACAACGTGTGATGGCAAGACGAGTGCACGTGGCACAATTGACTGTGAAGCACCACCTACATAACAAAATAAAGCTCCGGATGGTGTTTAGAAGTCGTGGACATGTCCTTACTGCGGCTCATCGTAGGGAGAGGACAGAAAAACCCGCTGCAGGTGCCTCTATGAACGCCATCTGTCCGGGGACAAGTGGAAGTTTGTAGCCACACACGATGAAGCATGGATTTATGTAGCCGATTGTGGCAAAATTCGAGCCGTAACGTACAACCCCAGCGATGCAAAAACACATCTTAACTTCATCCGCCAGTGCAAAGCAGGTTTCTCGAAGGGCTTTATGGTTGTCGTGGGATACTGCTATGAAGGCAAGTTAACGATTCGCCGAGTGGCTAACAACTGCAAGATCAACTCCGCATTTTATCAGCAACATATTCTCACACCAATTTATACAGAAGATCTGCTCCGTTTGTATGGAAATGCAGTAAATCAAGTCCGTGTGCATATGAATAAGGCCTCATCACATACGTCGCGTTCTGCAGTGATTTCTGCACCAGATGGCGACAGATACCGGCATCCTTCCAGGACATACCAGTGAAGTCACCTGATGCGAGTCCCATGGATTTTTGTGGGTTTGGCCTATTGAAAAGAGCACTTGCATCTCGTCGTGTCACCACTGTCCGTGGCCTCTGGAAAGCCTGCCAGGAGGAGTGGCTCAAGATTCCCCTTCCTGTACTTCAACGAAGCCTCTTACAATGGAAGTTACGGTGCAGGGCTATTGCCAGGAGACATAATGCTCACATCGAAGGCAACCGATGGTGGTCCCGTGGTTTTTCATAAGGTAGGTAAAATCGGATACATATAGACGGATCAACCTTCTGTATAATGGTATGAGAAACATATAAGTCGAACTGAAATTGTGTTCCTTTTACCCAATCTGCACGGAAACCAGTAAAATAAAATGTCTTGTGGAAGATATGTGTAACTTGTATACATCCATGTTGGGCACGGAGGTCATGCAATAAAAACTACTTTTTTAATTTACATATTGCTAGTCTCCAACTCATGTTGAAAAAAATATCTTTTTCCCTATTCTACTGTTCAGGGGAAACTGGGTGAGAAGATTGGGAGCGGAGGGAGCTTCGCGGGGGGAGTGAAGAAAATGGGAGAAAACGGATAACCATATACATTTATTTTCTCATACAGTATATTGGCCAAAAAGGCAGCTACGGCTTAGGCCTGTCACACGTCCCTCGGCGACCGTTTCCGAGTACAGGGATGTACGGGAATGTTCGTTGTCTATATCGGCATTCGCATAGTGAAACTGACTGAAACCTGGAAGACCTCAACAAGAAAATATGTTCGCAATATAACAAGATGTAAGCACTTCTTTCCATTTCTTATGTCAATCTGTTTCTTTCCGTTCTTAGATGGTCTTCATGTAATTATTACGTTCTTTTATCTTGATAAAGTCTTTCCCAGAGGAGAGACAGTGTTAATGTAAAAATAGTCCACAATACTTTACTGTTCTAAATTAATCGTATATTGCCAGTTGTAATACGAAATAGGATAATGTTTTTAGAGCACTATTTTTCTTTTAGATGTTTTTAAAGTGTCGATTTGTTAGTAATCGTATTACTTTTTTTTTAGGAGATTATGATATTCAACATCATCCCATATTCAGTGAATATAAAGATATTTGTGCTGCAAAACCAGGTGAGGATCATGAGTGGTCAGTGGGAACAGAGTTGAGACAAATGATGATGTTTAGCAAGAGCGTAGAGTCCGCAAAGCTCTTTCGTGAGGTTCTAATGGATGATTCTTTGAGAAGGATGTACGTATTGGACGCTAATGTATTGGTACGTTCGTTAACGTTAATTTTGACAATTTAATTTTAAATCTATTCCTTTTGGGTATTCCTGAAATAATGGCGCAATCTTCGGGAGATTATTATTTGCATCGAAACAATTAAGAAAGTACCTTTGAAGAGATTCCAAAATCATCACAATTTACGTCATAACCCGGTCAGTAATGGCGTAAGCGGGGTCGGCCTAGCAAATCACACTCGAAGTAGTACCCAATACATCTAAGTTATGTTATGATTGGCAAATGCAGCTTGGAGGAAATTTTTATGCGTGTCCTATTAAACCTGTCTATGCGGCATTCCCTTAATCAGAAACTTTACTTAAATAGATGTATCGAGTACCACTTCGAGTGTGATTTGCTAAACCGACACCGCTTATGACATCACGTGTCGAACTGACGTCATTTTTTATTTCAGATTTCGGAATTTCTTCGAAGGTACTTTTTTCTTTTTTTTATGTAAATAATTACCTCTCGAAGTTTGCACTGTTATTTCGGGGACACCCTGTATATCTTTTCTTTTTTTGGTAATTTACACAAATTCAACATAGTTTTGCAAGGAAAGAGACTCACTTAGGTTTATTTCATTTCGTTCGGCTGTGATAGGAGCCTGGAATATGTTTATTTATTAATTAGAGATTACATGAAAAACCTTTACATTAACTATTTTGTTTCATATCATACATGAAAGGAATTGAGTTGATACCTCTTTGAATAATTACAGGAATAATCTAAAAAGATAAAACCAGTAGTAAGTACAACACAAAGAAAGAACGTGAAAATATGCGATATAAGGAGCACAGTATTGTCTACAAGACATTGACAAAGGCAGTACAATGTAATAGGTACTTTAACAAAAAGCTAACTGATAAGGAGGAGGAGAGAGAAGTAGAATGAAGTATAGAAAATGATGCGTAGTAGTCATAGCAACATCCTCGAAGCTCTCGCAGAGGAAACTGTTTCCATTTGATCATAATTGGTTTCAAGACTTTATGCATAGCGACACGACAATAAAATGTTGGTAAATATTGGATTTTTCAAATTATGAAAGGTTAGAATTACGACTATCTAAAAGTATTAGCATTTGAATTCGAATCGATACCTTTCTTGTGTGTTAAAGATACGGTATTGCAGAAAATTACCGTGGCGAATATTGAATAGCAGGTGCCAGGCTTGTTGCTTGAAGCATATCGTTAGCTAATTAGGATTGCTAAGTGATGGTGTCTTGAGTTAATAATTGAATCAGGTATTTCAATGCTTAACAGTAAATCTGAGAGGTGTATCGTATATGGTACAGAACGAATATGAACCAGTAGCAGGAATGTCTGTAGGCCACACTCATTGACTTGTGGTGTTTATGATGTATATAAGTTCATATTTAGAAGCGTTAACTGCTTTGTTTCTTGTAGGTGCACACATGGGATTTGGTTACATCTTTAGCAAAACCTGACCATGAAGGACGCATTAAGCCTACACCATGGGGTGGAAGAAGACGCGTCGACAGAATTCTGTGTAGCAATTCAGTGGAAACAGAAATTCTAGGCTACTGTGTAGTAACAGCTTTAACTAATTTGACTGATCATTTACCTGTGTGCCTAACACTAAAAACTAACAAATAATTTTTAATATATAAAAATAAATGAAGACTTAATTCCTCAATACAGAATAATTCTCTGATTCAAAGATTTTCTTTACAAATAAAAATATATTTTCTTTTATACCGTATATACTCGAATAATCCCCCCCTCCCCCCGTTAATTTTACTGTGGGAAGAGGGAAAATTAAATACTTTTGCTTGCTTGTGTTTTATTTATCGGTAACCTGTGTCCTACATAAATATTTACAGTATTATTGTTAGAAGCAATGCGTTGTACTCTGCACATGATCGTAGAAGTATCCGGCAATTTGAAATAGAAAAACAAAACTGTATTACAAATTGCCGTCCTATGCATCTTCTATATTAGAAAGTTTTACCTTAGGCGTAAAAGAACGGTAACGAGAACTTGCAGTCATTCTAAACACGTGATTCACTTCTCACGCTATGCACAATGGTACACTGTCTCTAGCAGAAATGCGATTCAGGTACTGCCGGAGCGTGGTACTAGCCTTATCTCGAATACATGCACAACAATTTCTCGTTGTCAGGCTTTTGGGGGGGAAAATACGCGCGGAATATTCGAAAATATACGGTAAATATGTAAACATTCCCATGTACTTTTGTTCCAAGTATACTCACATGCACAAAAAATGTCCGTTTAAAAATCGAAGTTCGGAAGTTGCATAATGAGAGAATACTCAACCCATGTATGTTAGAAGTACAGAACAAGTTAAATGTCCACTTAAAATCTGCTTTGATTATTGGTTCAGTATTTATACTTTGTACAATGTTTCGGAATTTAAAAGAATTATCAACATTTTCTATAAACCCGAGTGTGTATGAGAAAGTACTATGAGAGATAATACCACTTAGTTCTACTCTATGCTAATTTAACTACACGAAAGAAACCCTCAACAGAGATTCAACTAAGTAAACATTGCTATAGCATTGATCAGTCTGCAGTAGGACAAAGAATTTAAAGGAAGGTAACTAAGAAATGAATCAAATTAAGGGACAGCGTAAAAAAGAGCACTGCCAAGATAACCAGCAAGTAAGTACTTCGTTAGTGATAGCTCTAGGACATCTGATAAATTCGTTATTGCGTAGGTAGAAGATCCTACGCTAATCAAATGTAACTTAACTTCTTTTACCCAAATTGTGATTATAGAATAGAACGCAAATTTCACGTTGAGGTTTCCTTACCTTTGATTTTACTGTAATTTTACATTTTGCTCTTTAGTCACTTAATTCTTTAAGTAAGCAATAGCGTAGTTTCTGGAAACATGGCAGCTGTTTAGGTGTCATGAGTTCTTCCATGGAATGTTGCTAAAAGAAAACTGTTAATGATTTAGCTTTGATAATATGATCATCATAGAATGTATGTCCGTCCTATGTATGAAATTGACGCATACGTTTCGTAACCTTTTAGTTTGCCTGTGATTTTAATCTTTCATCTGAAAATTAATATATTAAGCTTCTTCAGCATCAGGGAGGCACGATTGATTGTGTACAGAATTCATGCACATGTACTAGAGTTATTTCGTGAAAGATTCTAGATAGAAAATCGTCTATGAGAATGGTTACATATTAAGTTTTTCTTTGTTGGGGATAATTAGCTTTAAAATGATGGATATTTCATCAAACCCAAAGGAGAGCTTTACCGACTTAAGTTAGAGAAAGTTCCAGCCATTATATTATTTCAGTCCTTCAACATAGCATCGGTTGGGAAGTCAAGTTGCCATTGAGAAAGAACAATTTAGTTCGCTCTAACAGTTAAAATGTCGACTTCTTTTGCTTCACTAGGTAAAAACTTGATAAAGTACGTCTTTTATGTGATAAATTACAAGCAGAATGAATGAAACTGCAATTTTCTTTACACACGCATTCAATCTAGCAATAAATACTTTGTCTCATGCAAACTTCGTACATCTTTATACGTGTTTATGTTTGTAACTATTTGTACAATTACCCTGAATTTCAGTGTAAGATATTGTGATACAACTAATTCCTTCAGAACCTTAAGAGAGACCAGTTAGAACTCTTTCTTACTTTTGAATTGAACTATTATTTTTTGTTATTTGTTTGTAACAAGTTTCATGTTCATCGAACAAATCAGAGTTAAGGGTAATCGTATCTTCAGTTGGCATTTGGTCATTGTGATAGATTGAAGGACAAGTAGCGTTAGGATTCGAAGGAATTAATAACAAGGGCATAATGTCGTTATTCTTTTGAAAGTATTCTCTACTTGCATCCAGATACCATTTTATATCCTGAAATCACACATTAATGGCATTATGCCTAATGATCGTGTTCCATCTCTGAATGTGCCTGGGTTTCCTAGATATTCTTGTGTTCTCTGGTCAGCTAAATCATTGTGTTTGTTGTCCAGCGTCTAGGGGACTTCAAAAATGACTTACAACGGTATAAGTTTTAGCTGCTAAGACCTTGTAGTTTCGCCGCTAGGATAACTTTAAAGTCGAAAACTTTACAGGAGGATAGCTTCCAAACCCGGTGCCCTGGAAACCTGTTCGTGGTTCACTTTGTATGTAAATCTGAAGGTAATTTATTTCTGTACGATAATAACTAGTGACGCTTATTAGTCACACTTGCACAAGAAGACTAGAAACTAGAGACTGGCAATGTACGTTCGTTTAGTGAGCCATTCAGTGCCCTTAAAGCACATGCTAGACTACCACGTCTCTATATATTGTCAGTGTTCGATTTGATGTAAATTAAGGAGAGAGGGACCATAGAAGTAGTGGTTCTTTTAAATTTTCATTTGCTACCTGTTTGAGTAGAAATTGTAACAATCAGTTCTCTCTCCCCGGGAGAAACTTCCCCCTAAATTTTAAATTAAACAGTAAATAGCCGAAAAAATGAAGGGAACCTTTCCTATCGGAGAAGAGAACAGGTTGTACCTGGAGAAGACGTAACAAGACGCCCCACAAGTAATACCGTGGTCTCTTCAGAGTTAGTAAGGTTACGTACGTTATAGAATTTTTGAAACTACAAGATTAAAGATCTTTTTACTAAACACTATAAAAACAATTCGATCTTCGTTAAAAACAAATGAGTAACAAGATGTTCCCGCGAATCGAGAACAGCAAACAATCTCGAGCAAACTTAGCAAAGTAAATTTAAACACTGGGATATTCAAATGACATTCGTTGATAATTTCCACTTTCAAAACATGAATAACTAATGAGTCGTAAAGAACGATACGCATTTACAGTAATTGAGCCATGAATGGACAAATAAATCGTGACCAATTTCTGCTGGAATATTTTAATTAAATCAAGTTTGCTGCATATATTGAGGAAATTCCGCTGATAATTAAGAATTTCGACCTCAGAAGGAAGTAGCGATGTTAAGAATACCCCTAGCTTACAATAAATTCCATAAAACAAAGCTACCAGATAAATCACGTATCTAGTATCGAAACTTCACGACATGGCGGATATCGGACACAAAGAAGTCAGATCGTGGTCTTTTCCTCTTCCCGGTACAAAATCATGGATTGCAATCAAGAAATCGTCTATAAATTACAGGAAACAATACCACAAAGCAAAACACTACAATTAATAAGAAAATGCCACTAGATCTGAAACAAGGAAGAAACTCACTAATTTCGGATCCGTTAACGTATAAGCTAGCAAAGTCGAGCAACTAAAGAAATATTTATACCGTTGCAAATCATTTTTGAAGCTTTTTAAAATAACCCTAGTCTCACTCGGAAGTTGAAGTATCAGGCTCAGGTAATTCCCTATCAGTAACAAGAGTTGTGAAGTGTAAGGGTCAGATGAGAGTGGTGTCAAACTGTGGTTGCCTTCTGAGTAATTGCGTTGCTGTTGAACCATTCCAGATTTTGCTATTCTATCCGGATAAGTATTTGCATATCTGTATTCAACTTCAATGAAACTATTGCAGGTAATTGCATTCGTCAAATGTTATAGATTCGCCAAATTCAATGAGTTATTAAGCTCAGTTGTTTCTTAATAAAGGTTAGGTTCGAGTTACCGTAGAAAACAATTTGCGTGTAATTATATTTCGATTGAATACTAGTTGCGTTGAAGTTCGAAGTAGAAATGCATTCTTGACGGGACTTACGAGTAAGTTGTGTAACTAGGTATATCCGTCTTATCTAATTCGAACATCAGTCAGATACCGTATCGAAAGCTATTAGTGCAATCAATGTGTACACATGAAACTTTACTAAAAAAGTAGAAATATTCACTGCCAGTTAAAAGTTGATTTCCTTACTGCAAGACAGAGGTAGATGACGTTTCATTTTTGCATTCCTTTGATATAGACAGTTTTGTGTATTCATTTTTTTGTTTCTTCTGTATCAGACGTTCCACAAGTCTTGCCCTACTCTGCAGAATTCTTAATTTGTAGAATACAAAATGTCCGATCACCAGGGATGTTCTATCTGGCGATCGCGTGCCTAAGGTGTCCAAGGCTCAACCACCATATTTGTTTTTGTAAATTGTAAGGTAGGCATAGCGTTGGAAAGCCCTTAGAATACATTAATACGTCGCATAAATGTTAGTCCAAAACAAGTGGTGGTAAACAGTTATGAACAGATATATTTTACCTCAATACCTGGAAATAATATAACTTAACTGCAACTGGTAATGTTGTAGGCCCTTGAAGTCTAAAGATGGTCATAGGGTTGTTGGTGGTCCAATAATAATAGATAAAGAGGTGTCAGCAATACTACTTACAAATTTTAAAATTCTGAGCAATTGGCTAGTTTTTATTATTTTATTATTATGTATATATAAAAGTCTTTTTGAGGCAGTTAAAACGTAAGTCCGTAAACAGGATGTCTGAGGGGCGTGAAAGTTATAAAAAGTAATGAACTTGAGTCGTTGGTGATGAAATTGAATTTCAGGTCATGAATTCAGTTTGGTAAACCTTGTAATTTTTAACAATTTTAAATGGTACATTTGCCATTTTCTCAAAGGTGCAGAAAAATATTTTCATACATTTGAAGCATGTTTGAACTTCTAATGTTACGGCGGGGTGTGTTAAGAAATGCCCAGGGAACTCAAGTCTGGAATATTTGGGTGTGGCAGTTCTTAGTTTATTAGTGCGTCCCAACAGTTATTTCTCCTTTTGTCGCATGCAAAAGGCATAAGGACAACCAATAAGAGTAACTGAAATTACATACGCAACGTATTTTATTCCTTGTGGGGGCTTTTCCAATTTTAAAATTTGGTAGTAATGTCCCATCCCTTTTGTCATCAATTGGTAGACTGCCGATAACTGTTTTTTTTTTCTTCTTCTAAGTTTACCAAAACTAGCATCATTTATGGTTGTAACTTTCATTATTCCCATGTAATGATGATAATATATTTTGCTGTAGTTGATGATAACTAATTTATTTTGAATGCCAATAACGTACGTGCAATGTATTGTGTGTTTTACGAGCTGTCCAACGATATGTGATTTGATTTTCCATCCAGTTCAGAAAAATTATATGGATGGAATACGTAGTTTCTGCTCTTACAGCAACCTCGAAGTTGTAGAAATATTTCCTTCGCTGATAAAGAATATATCTGATAAAGGATAAAAGTAACAGAGAGACAGGGGAAGTACTAACTATTCACTATATCCATTTTTTCGATGTATCTTTATTTTTTTCTATTTCTCCTGTCTCTGTGTCACTTTTTTCTTTTATCACGTATCATCTGCATGTTTCCTTCCGAAGAGAGCGTGTTTTACCCCAAAAAACATTTTGGTTTACAACTTGAGGCTGCTGTTTACGCAAAAGTTAAGTATTTTAAGTTCAGCCTCTCTCGCCATTATTGAATATTTTTATGTTGAGTCAAAGACACCCTAGATGTGTGATTCCCAGATTGAACTGCTTGTTAATTGGCTCTTTTGCATGCTATGTTGGTGACGACGGTCTGTGACCCGAAGATGCCTGGGAAAGGTGAACCAATGGAGGTTTGTCATTGACGGTGTTTAGCTGTCCAGAAAATCGGGAAAGCCTGGAAAAAGCAGGGAATTTAGTTGTTCAGGGAAAAGTCATGGAATTATCTTTAAAATCGGAGAAAAGTCAGGATTTCTCCGTGCTTGCCGTAATTTGTATTCAAGCTACTGCGTCGGTCACCTCTTATTTTCGTTCTAACCAAAGCTGTTTTATATGTTAACCTTACTATTGCGTGTGGAAGGTAAAATTAACCATATTTTGCTATCTTTTCCCTTACATATTTAATTGTGTCAACAACAATCTGGAAAATCGAGAAAACTCAGAGAGTTTGGACCTAAAGTTCAAAGTGGGCTCCGAACCACCTGTGTGTCGAGTCCAAAAACCATTCCAAAGCAGCGAGCATTACCACTTACCCATCTTGGTACTTACTTGCTATAAGTTAGTAAAATTCCCATGGGGCCTGACTTTTGGAACGTCCAGTAATGTAATTGAAGTGTAAAGTTCCTCAAACCATAGATGAAAGATTTCGTTGGCTGAGGGGAATTCAGATAAGAATCATAGAATTAGAGAAGACAATAAATGCAACTTCGTTATTTCATTTGTCTGTTCTTTTCGTAAGTAAGCAACTGTTTTTGTTAAGAATTTACTAAAAAAATTTATAATGTTTTGTTAGAGTACGCTTTCGTTTCTTACATGTTCTAACTTATTATTCTTTTATTTTCTACTCATGTATTTTGAAATAATAAAATAAGTTGTCAAAATAATTGTGTTTGTTCGTATATATTCAAAGATATGAAAACTGAACTATGAAAATATATATTGTAACGTAAGCTTTGAAATTTTTCCTTTTGGACTACCACCATAACAACAGATCCAAAAATCCCTGAATCCGGGGTTCAGGTTCGATAGCAACGCTTTATTATAAGTATTTCTCAGAATTTTTCCCACGGCGGACCATTTAGAAATTTTCACCGAACGTGCGAATCAGTCACGAAAAATTTCACATAAATATCGACCACATTTCGGAAATTTTAATCTTTGACCTCACGCAGCCTATCTTTTCTTGTAATGAACAGATTTATCATGTCTTTCTGCTTATTTTCTTGGCTAAGTAATTCATATTGTCACTGAATGTTAGTTGTACAGCTTACTTGAGGCGTTTCATTATTATTATTACAAACGTGCTTACCTCCTAAATTGTCGATGACCTCACTTTTAAAAGATAAGATAAAATGAAGTGTATGGGTGGTAACAGCAGTAAATGTCCTCACTTTCGGTGTAATTAAAACGTAATCCTAGCTTTCGGTCGACTGGAGCCGCTGAAACGTCTCGCAAGGTGTATGTCGGGCGCAAGGAAAAAAAAAAACACACAAACTCCATTCTCGTATTTTACCCTTCTTTTATTCCAAAATCTTGTTCCTTGATAATGGATTCGACGTAAATCCGAAAGCTAGGAGTGCGTTTTAACTATATCAAAAGTGAGCCATCGACAGTGTGCAAGGTAAGAGCTTTGATTATATCATGAGCCGTCCACGTGTCTGTCTGGAAACTTACGGGCATGTTCTCTATGGATTACCCGCAGAGCACACCTTGAAGGCTTAATATGAATGAACTTCCCGCCTTTTTCGTTTTACGTCAATTATTCAAATTTCAATGCAGGTAAATAGAAATTATCTTTCACGGACTAAATTTCGTTTCGTACCTTAATAATGAGTACAATTAGTTTGAAAGAAATGCTACTAGTAATTCAGGATTGTGTGCAGATACTTTTGGGACATTATTATGATGCTTATTAATAGTTAGAGCTTCTGCAACGCGAGTTATGTTTTAGTATAAAATATTAAACAATGGAATTGCTATTTCTCGATGCGGAACGTCGTAACGAACATTTAATATAGACTTAGCTTATCCAGGTTGATGGATGCAATACCACCAGAACTCAAAAAAAGTTGAAAAAGTGAATTCTTTTTTTTTTTCTAATATTAATACATAATTCAACTGCTGTTCTTTTATTATGCAAACTCACCGAAAGCTATTCTTTATTTTTCTACGTGATATTTAATGTGTTTATTGCAGTCCATAACACATACAACACTTAGAAACTTTTAAACGTTGATATGTCAAAATAGTAAAATTTGAGTTATGGCAGTATTGTAGCCGGGGTGTGATAATGTCTTTGCATCATCACTGGAAGGGACCAATGAGTTCTGAGACTGACTATCGTGACAGACTTTCATACTCTGCAATAAGAAAGACCCCCGTTTGCTTCATATACAGAGAAAATTGGTCGTTTCATAGTGGTATAATGGCTAGAACACCTTGATGGCAACTGAGAGATCGAGGTTTGAGTTTAGGTTTCCTATAAATTAGACCATTCAGTTGTTGTATATGATGTTTCGGACAAACCTTGCAATTCCTCCAAAAATTAAATATAAAGAAATAGGAAAGAAAGAAACTGTATGCAGAGAAGCATAACTTTGTATGATTGGCGATCGCCACACATACAAATCAATTGTTTTTTCTGTATTTCTCTAAACGTTCGTGATTCACAGAAATCAGATTTACGTAAAAACAACGTTACATAGTTCCATCACTTTTTAATTATCGGCGTGAAACTAACATGGAATCGACAAGCGTTTGTTACTTCAAATGATCCGTTACATACTCAAGCACAGCAATGAAACTGTGAACTACTATTACAGAAGCTACCATCTTGACAAGAAACCATCTTCACTGTGAAGACTGGATGAAGCTACGAAATAATAAATACATGTATCTTTCTATTGTCAACATCGTTCTTAATATTATTATTATTGTTTTTCCTATGTATTTATTAGGTTTGGCTTTTCTGGCGTGACAATCGGGGGCATATGCTAATTAAGTATTTTCTAAAAACGAACGAAAATGAAGTTGTATAAAATGTTTTGGTAGATTTGTCTTGACTTAAACTACTTGTCTAATTTTTTAGGCATTTATCAGAACTGGGCACCAGCTTCTGTAATTTTATTCGTAAAATTGCAACCAGGCTTTGTGAAATTAAGCCCAGCCCCGAAACAAAATATATATATTTTTCGGGTAGGGCCAGAGCCTCCTCCATTAAAGCCTCTCGCCTCCACAGGATAATAAACGTTACGTAGGCATTAAGCGGCGACCGCTAGAGAATCCACTACCCTCAATTTCTGTTCTTTTCAAATTTCGCTTTCTCTTTTCCATGGTTGCACCCTTCAAGTCAGTTTGTTTTATGTTTTGTAGTGGATGGAAGTTTGGACTGTCATGTTGAGTTTGTGTCTACAAAGTATACGATTTAATGTAGTGCAGTTTGGTGCCCATTTCATTATAGTAGTGAAATGTTGAGTTCCAAATTGTAGAGGTAATTACAATTGCGCGAGACGCTGATTATGATGAAACAAGGAAATGTTACACGTACGGAATATTCTGTGGTAAGCAATCCGTTACTGGTAGTTTTTAAATTATTGCCAAATGAAGCATAATTTTATAATTATTTCCAGATGGTTGCAGTCTAGTAATAACTCATCATAATTCAGCCGAATGTGGCAGGTCCTTCACGGCACGTTAAGCCCTCTTCATTCATCCTCATCTTGTACTTTCCTTTTTGGCTTATCACACTACTTACTGGCAAGAACAACTCGTCTTCTCTTCCTCTTTTACCCTCAACCATACATTCCCTTCCATCCATTAGTGTTCAATTTCGATGTAGCCTGTTGAGGTGAAAAGAGTGCAAGTGACTGCGGTAGTGAGGAGTTGTCTTGTCCGTAGTATACAGCATTTGACCGTTAGTGCAGTGAAATACATAGGACCATTTCCTGTGCTGAACTTGCGCTAATATACCAGTGGATTTATCGGAAATTCTTCTGGTAACTGAATTTTGATTTAAATTACTAGTCTAGATAGTTTCAACAATATGAGTGATACTCGAAAATACTACCGTAATTCAACGATACGTATAGATTTACGATCAGTACCATTTCGTCCAGACATTATTGAAATACACGAAAATGTGGAGAGACATTTGAAGTTGGCAGTGTAACACGTGATTCAAATACTGAGATGAATACATATCAACACGTAAGTAATCTACATCCAGGTAACCTCTGATCAAATCATGGAAAATACATTACAATTGACAGATAAGGAAGTTCCATTTCGCTTCCAACAACAGGTCTTCCATCTTCCCATTGATAAAGTAATTGAAGATGTTACTAGTGTGCATGTAGCTACGTTACCCCATGATTTTCCGAACCATCTACTAGCCATTTTTCAACATATGGAACAGTGGTAACTGAAATTTAATTATGTAGTTTAGTGCATTAATACTAACAATAAATGCTCCTGCTTTATACCAGGTGTATGCATAAGAAGTTTCCAGTTTACCTAAGAGATGGCGCCAGCGAAAAGTACGCAGCGTATTCATTTGACACATACGT
>JAGDQP010048950.1:0-14625 GCA_022664845.1 Lepisma saccharinum
GGTGGTGGGATCGAACCCCATATCTTTAGAACAGCTCTCCAATGCTTTACCCACTATACCATACAATCAGATACTCGAAGACGGCTTTCGAGCTGAGTGACGCTGCAGGGAACAGCTAGTAAAAAGAATAAATTATAAGTTCCTGACCCTACATAAGGCACTTTTGCTTTTAATCAAGTGCTGATGAATGGTTGGAGTTTCGCCTCAATGCCGGCAAGTCAGAGATCAATGGTGCCCCGGAAACTGCCCGAGACCAAACGCCACTCATGGCTACACGTCGACCTTCCTCCCTTTACTTCCCGACTACTAGTTTCGTTTCTGCCTATCCTCGACGCCGGCCCGACCAAAATCCCCGACCATTTGTCGTCTTGGTCGGCATATGGCTTCCTGGGTTAGTGCAAGTTGAATTTCTCTGCAGTTATACTATCCAAATGCAAATGTGGTATCTTTAAAAGAAAATGTGAAGCAGTCAAATATAAGGCTGCAGTCATTTGTAATGTATAGATCTACCAAAGATTGTCTATACTCAAAAAAATCATTTTGTTGAATTACATTCCTTTATTTCTAACAGAGTTCACATATAGCCTTTCGTCGAAAAAGGCAGGATTTCGGGCTTAAATATCTAATAAAAAAAAGACTTAAATTTAGAGAAAGGAAACCTTGAAAGCTCACAACCAAAATTTCAACTTTTATTTCTAATTGGTTTGGTCAGTGCAAGTGGATTATATGTGTATATGCAGCTTCATATTACTACACTGTTTGAAAGGCACACTTTTAACTCCTACGATTTTTTTTTAATTTTTACCAAACCACTCAAAAATAAAAATTGCCATTTTAGTGTGATTGGAGCCCATACGAAGCTTTCTCGAGACCAAATTTCAGATTTTGTTCCGATGTCCTATTTGAGATACTTTAGACCCAAATCAGTCATTTTTCTGTAGCAAAAAGCGCTGTGATTCAACACCAAGGATTTTTCTACATAATCATCCTGTTGATAGTTCGAAACATCACAAGAGAAATTGCAGTCTTATATTCAGCTCCTTCCCCAAACATGGTGTCCTGTAGAAACTCTGCTTGTCTTGATCAAACCATTAGAAATTAAAAGTTGCAATTTCTACTGTTAGTTGGTCACGTACAAAGCTTCTTCGAAACCACATTTCAGATTGTTTCATGAGGACGCATATTACATATTTCAGTCCGAAATCCGGCGTTTTTTTTGCAAAGGGTCATGTTTGAACACCCATCGAAAAAAGAGTGTGACTTAGGCCATAAACTCTTTTGGGAGGTCTAAACATGACAAAATTTTGTTGAATTTTATTCAACTCCTACACCCCAAAACTTGGTTTAAAATTCGAATTTTATACAATTCGTAACTCATTTTCAGCAAAATTTTTGGAATAAAGAAACTAATTTTCAAAGACGGGATTCCCCATCTTCGAAGTACGCTTCAAGTGCTATCCAATGGTTTTTGATTCAGCTCTCTAGTTCTTCTAGTTCTTGAGATATGTAGGTTTCCGTACATGTCTACGGGAGTAAAAAAACGTCACCAACCATGTTGAAATATGGTCGCCGAGGAAGATATAAAAGCATAAAATTTATTTCGAAAGCCGTTCTGATATCTTCAGGTATCTAGGAATCCACATACGAAAATATTTGTTTCTAAAATGGTGATGTAACCAATTTTCTAAAATTGGATGATTTGTCCAGAAATGACCGAATTTTACTATAACTAACGTAAACCAATCTAATCTTCCTTATCTAAAATCGCTAATGTATAAAATGGTCTACTTAGCGTGACTCAATCTGGTGGTGTTATAATAAGACAACTCTTAACATGATTTTCCTAGTTGTTAAAGTAGCCCTTTGTTAAAACCCATGCTTTCTAAACTAAAGCTATAAGGACATAGGCTCGTACCCTGGTCAAGACAAGCATTATGTCCTTCTAGTTAGTAAGACAAAGTAACTTCCTTTCATCACAGAACAAAGAATAGAATGTGGAACCAAGCCAGAGAGAGATTAAAGTATCAGCACTTTCATATGAAAAAAACATTTCAGAGTACTGATCTCAAAACCTGTGAAATGAAACTAAAGTACAGTTTACTGTCCTCATCGTTCGTGGGGATCGTGAACTTTTGGGGTATTGAACTTGGTTCGGCAACGATGATCCGACTTTGGATATTTTTTCCTTGTAATCTTATTTTCTTTTGACAGCCTTTGTCTATTTCAAGAAGGTAAATGAGAAAATGGGGACGTAACTTCCGTATGACAAATAACTGCAGACAAATACACTACATGCAATTATTTATTGTTATTACACTATTTTATTACCATATATGATATACCGACGTTCTTTCAACACCCACCAACTCCCTGATGTTATATTTTAAACATAATAATTACTTATGTCCTGAAATGTTTGTATTGATACATATAAATCTGAATATTATTATTTTATGTATTTATTTATGCTTCGAGGAATGTATCATTGCATAAAAATAATTTTTGCAAAGTGGGATTCAAACCCACGACCTTACGATTAGAAGCCACGCGCACTACCACCGAGCTAATATTATCACTGCTACCTACTTCTTTCTGACAGAACTCATCTGAAGATACATGAGCAGAATGGCATTGATATCCGTTGCAAATGCTGTTGTTTTTCATCTTTGTCTTGCTCATTGTACTATGATTGCAAAGCATAATGTCTGCTGTCTATGTTTTCATTGAAGATGCTCTTTTACGTATGAAAACGTAGTTGACAAAACCTTCACGTAATCAGATATATGCATAGTTTAGAAATACTGTATCATTACGTATTTCAATGAATGTAACTTTTTCTATTAGTATTATTTCAACATGTGTTATTGCACTTAAAAGAAGAAAAACATATTTGCACATTTTCTCCAATTGCGAAAGTTCACTCTACCTTTCAGGCCTCGAACCTGTCATCTTTGGTTTACTGTTTCCGAAGATACCCGAAGTTGAAGCTAAAAATCGCCATAATCAATGCGGTCACCCTTTTTGGAATAGGGTGTACATAACAATGGATTAAATAGTTAATTAACGTTGAATGAAAAGTATACCTATATAATTGCGGAGTACGCGAATGTGTTTGGTGGTAAGGAAATGTAGATTAACGAATGACAATTGATCCATACCGGAAAAACAGTGACTAATGAAATATAGTAAGAGAGGCCTTTACGAAAAGCTAGTCATATGAAAACCTAGTTATTATGCGGATAATATTCTAGTGCAAATTGGAATTATGCCAATTTTTTTTCATCGGGTTGATGCTTGCTCTAAACCCATGCTCATATGTCTGCCTGTTACATAGGATGCAATTGCACCTGCCATGGCGTAGCAAGGGATTGTCATAGTGTACGAACGTCCGTAGTGTTTCTAAAACAGTTCTGTAAAACATAATAGACACAGCTAGTGTACCAACGAATTAGGCACAAGCTTTGCAACTGCGAGATCATTTGCCTCAGTGTTAAATCCCAGGTATTATGCTTTTGGCGTAATTTGATGCTACTAATGTACATAAGTTATTTCAGAAACCAGGCTTGTCAACTTCTTGCTGTTTCCAGTCATGCGTACAATTGCTATAACGAAAGGTAGGGTTACCGCTTAAGGCATAAATAGAGCATCAGAACTACGCCAAAGACGTAGTACCAGATTACCAATTTATGTTCAGAACTGTAGCCCAAACTTACATAATAACACAAGTACGCAGAACTCAAATCAGCCAAAGTAGTGAAGTCCAGTTTCTGAAATGACTTATTCCTATTTATCTGGTATTGAAAGGAACTTAAACAAGAAAGGTATAACAAAAGGTTCTCATTGAGGCTTGTTGGAATATTAATTTGCAATTAAGCTACCTAAAAGTCGAATTATACTCCACTGTTTTTATGTGCAGGAATTGAATTCAACCAGAAATATCACATATCCCCGAATGTCATTATATCCATAGGCACTGGCAACTAGCAGTGTCTCTAAAATACCTTAAAATATCTACATTAATTTTCTATACACGTAGTGCATTGCTAATGTTGAAGTTATGACGAAAGTAAATGGCAACCGGTAAAATAGAAATTAAATGTATAATTCGACTAGAAAAATATCTAATATATTTAAGCGTGTTTAAAGCTCATTAAAGTTACTTTGTTCGTTTCATAAATTACTTATAAAGTAATTATTATAAGCAGTTATTTGGTACTTATAGGCTACATGTGATAAATTATAAAACACTTTAAGGTAAAGTTTATCATTTAGATGTGCATCAACTAAGAGGGGGGAAATGTTAAAACGTTTCATAAACTTTAGAATTTGTGATTGGAGTTGTAGATCTTACTAAACCTCCTAAACTACATTGAATTTGGCTGGATTTTATAGTGATTAAGAAATACAACATATTCAAAATTACTGGATCCTTACTTCAGCTCTTCAGCTTGTGATTAAGAGTAAAGATTATGTGTGAGATATAAATACTTGGGATAAAACAATTTCTATTGAATATTACACTTCTAGAAATCCGAATCCAATTTGAATGATTAACATCTTTGCGCGATTATACGATGTTTAAAGTCAAAGAAACTTCTAAGAGGCTCGAACGATTGTGATAAGCGCCAAAGGTAGCATTTATATTAATAATTAACATTTATTATCCAACATAAACATATATTCATTTGATCTTGTGATTTTTATCGTAGGTAAAGGATCCGTTTGTTTTCAGTCAATATATTCAACCTGTTACGCTGCCATCTCCAGGGCAGGAACTCGCAATTGGTACCTTAGTTACGGTGTCTGGTTGGGGAACTGTTAATATGGTAAGTTTTTATTAGCACACTTTGTTATTATCATTTCATCTGAAAGAATTATTTGAAACAAATATCTATTTTCAATTACTTTGGTAAATCAATATCAGCCAACTGATGTTTCTTATAAACGTACATTCAATATTATTAGATAAACAGGGAACTAGGTTGTTCCACTTCAAACATAACGATGATTTTAGTGGTAATCATTGATACTGAGAACAGCGGGAATCAGTAGAAATTTGCTAATACGACTAGAATATAGCTAGCTTTATTTAAATATCAAAACAAGTATTTCGTGGCATAGTAGAACATATACTTCCAAATATATGATACGGATCCAATTTGTTTGTTCGTTTATATTCCTGCTTATTCTACTCTCCACTCCTCTTATCTCAGTGTGTGACTTACAAACTCAAATCGCGTTTCGTATAATGTAACTTTGTTTCAAATTGGGTAACACATAAAACACCTTGAATAATTACACATTAAAATGACATTTGTATCTCTATTGATATCTGGTAATACTAAATACAATTTGCTAATTGTTTGATATGCTTCTTTAGCTTGAACACTATTAAATTTGGCGTTATAGTAAATGTGTGATGTTGTCAATTTAATGTTACTGTTAAAGATAATAAAACAGAAACAGTTAAAATGTTTAAGTAACACATTTCTATTCTAGTAACTGATAAATAAGTAATAAAATATTTAAGAAACTATAAAACTACTACACAAGGCAATTCAAATCCTTTACTAATATGTGGAATTCTTTACAACAAAAGATATGAATTCTGATATGAGAATGGTAGTTTCGACAAAAGTTGCAACTTAACTTTCACATTGGTGCAAATGAATGAACCTCGGCAACAACAGTTGCAAAATATCGGTCACGTTCTTGTAATCTGTACTGATGGATGTAGTAACTCCATTTTCGTGGTGTAAATTAATTCCATTATACGTGTGTTTGAAACGTACAAGTTAACAGAATACAACTAAGATTCTGCTTGAAATGTCGGAAAGAAGAAAACAAATCTAAAATTTTCCTTTAAATCCCGGTAAATTTTATAGTAATCATTCTCTGGGCTATAAATATTTGTAGAACGATATTGAGGAGAAAGATAATTTGCATGATAATAGATCAACCTTTCAACCGACTATTAAGGAAATGCATATAACATATACAGTCTCCAACTAGACACGTTAACAGACGTTGTGAAGAATGTTTTTAACATGTTTGTGCGTATCTTTCAAGAAAATCCATGTACTTGTCAGTTATAAGATTGAAAAACATATAGTATACAATGTAGGATTAGTATATATCAGAATATACTAATAATCGACAACCTATAATTCGTTTTAAAAAGAATTTCAATAATGGAGTAGTTTGCTAGGTGTTTTTTCAGTTTCTGACATAACTACTGATTTCCAAAAAAATCCATATGTTGATGTACAACGTTTCCTATTGCGGTTATATGAAAATGAAAAAGAATAATCTGTCACTTTCTGCAGTCACGTAAATAAACATTCTAATGGATTGTTCAAAATTATGCTTACCATATGCAGCATTAAGAAACCAAATGAGGCGAAGAGGTATTTTTTGTGAATGCAATAATATCAAAGAAATACTTTTAAAAAAACTGCGCTGCATGTGACAATTTCTTCCAAAACAATTACATGTTTGTACAAACAAAGTAATTTTAGTTACTCTTGTTCTTAAGTAGATATGAGATCATTGTTGATCCCTCCATTTACTGTACGTTTGAGAGAAATGTGTACACTGTGAAATTAAAAACTTTAATGTATCTCAAGATTGAAATTTTGATGGTTCCTTCTTAGGGATAAAGATAAAATTTATTATATGGGCAGTAACAGTACTATCGTTTATGCTCGTCTCGATACAGGGAATAATGTATCATTGTCTTTACTCCCACGTGTTCTCAAATTCTCCTTGCTATTGATTAGATTTTCCTTTAATGCTTTCAGGAATTGTTTCCCTAAATTTATACATACATGAAATGCAATGTTAAAAATCACCATAAACTCAGATAACATTTTACATACATCTACTTGAACTTTACGCTTTTATTTGAATGATTAGGTAGTGGAAAATCTTCGTAATATATTAGGCTATATAATACACATTCAATTGTTTAGCTATAAATTTACTAACTTGAATGTAGAAACGAATTACGACTTGACGAACTCTACAAAATAAATATTGAGGTATTTCTCAACTGCTGGATAACTAAACAAACACTATGCAGAATCATCATGTAATTATATATTCTGTGAGATAATCGTACACAAAGAAGAATGGTTAACAAAAAGAATCGAATAATTGTCGTTGCTACTATTGCTTGCTGGTATCAACGATAATAACAAGAGAGAAATGTGTATATAATGACGTTGTATTCAGAATTATGTTAAACTCATCAGTAGTAAATATGCATTCTTCAAATATCATTTCAAATCCTTTACTGTTTATTAATAAATACATTTATTTTCTTTTTAATATTTTTCATTCAATGGGATGCTGTTACATAAGACATATTTAAGTTTAGAAAGACTAAAATTAATTGTATTATTATTGAAGCTATTATTATGGATTTCTGAATGTTATTTTTTATCGTTTTCGTTGGATATCCAAGAAAGTTTTGCAGATATTGCGTATATGAATAACATAAATTTTGTGAAGTGCTGATAATTATTAATATAACACCTTGTAATAAAGAAAAATATGGAACCTAACATTTCAGTAAACATTTTCTAGAAAATGACAGCACAGTTTGTTTGAAGAAGTAATTAATGAATTATTGTACTGTCGCAATATTATTTTTGGTGCCTTGAAACCCACAGTTTACTCAATGATGCAAAATGTTCAGCACATTGTCCATCTTTACAAAGCACCTGTTTAACAAGTGCTCAATAACACTCAATAGCACATAGTTCTTGGGTATTAGGAGAATTCAATTTCTTCTCAACTACTGATTTGTTGAAAACTTATTTTTTGCAAATTTGGAGTAATTTACTTTCGCTAAATCAAGCCAGAATAGTACAGAACCTTGATGTATCCTGAAAAAAGGCAAAACATATTTATGTAGAGATTCCGTGGCATATACATGGAACTTCATGGTGCCCTCGCAGAAGAAAGGGCGTTTGAATCATCACATGATCAAATTGCTTGACATGCAAGAACTTTGGAGACAAATTTTGCTATCGTAATTATGCTTTTAATATCGGTAACGTCATTTATACTAGCAGAACTTAAATACTAAGGTCCTGCAAGTGTTGGAAAATCAGACTGAGGATATAATTAGTCATCCATTACAAGCAGTGGTTTCTTCCGTCAATCCACAGACTATACAATTGTTTTGGCTTCGTTAGGGAAATATTTTGCTGTAGAACGCTTCCTTGCAGGTCTTTTCGTCTCCGTCTCCTATATGACTCTATGTTGTTTAGTCTTTTATTCTGTCAATGTTAGTTTTGGTTGATCCAACTTTTTACCAAATCTAGCACTGATATTCATGGTGTCTTCTTAATGAGTGTCAGTACTTTATTGTCCAATATTTGCCATTTTGTTGCTGATTGTCTTCACTTCTTACTTTCTCATCTGTCGTTTGGGTTGTGCTAAATCTGTCTATAGTTCTTTGATTACTCTCCATTTGATATTTTACCTCCTTTCCAATGAAAGTGTAAGGTATTTGTTTATTTGTTATCCAAGGGCGCAAAAAAATGGATCTTAGTTGTTCGCCGTTTGACGTCATTCTCTTCAACATTATTTCGTAGAAAAACAAATTTACTGTGAATTAACTCTTTAGAATATGCTCTTTTCTATCACATTTATTCAAGTTTACACTCAACAAACAAGATATAAGAAAATTGCATTAGAAAGATATGCAAAACTTTCTGGGACAAGCATTACGTGTGTTACGTTATGTTAAACATCTTGTGTGTATGATTCAACCTTCCTTAAGTACATTCTGCCAACAAAGGAAACGTATATCATTCCGAAAAATATGTAAGTAATGAAATTTTACTCATTAACTTTTTTTTCTGGTCAGTTACGAAAAGTTGTGTATTTCAGACAGAAGGAATTGAAACCGACGTATTATTGAAAGCTCAACTTACCATTCAAGATAAAGAAGCGTGCAACAGTTCTTGGTCTTCATATGGAACGGATGCTTTCCGTGACGATGAACTGTGTGCTCGAGGCGAGAATGAAGAAAGTGCCTGTCATGTAAGTACAGATTACGAGATTAAAATTTAATTTTAAAAATTAAAACTGGAAATATTGCTTGAAATCAGTGTATTATCAATAACTTTATGCAATTATCAGGGAAGAATTATAAACTGTAGTATTGTGCTTTTAAATGAAAAGGCTATGCTAATGTGTACGTCCAGTCAGATTCATACAAATGACCAATAGGTGCACTTACCAAGTTCAAAAGTTGCAACATAATGAACAAAACGAAATAATGATCAATAGCGATGAAAAATTGGTATTCCCTAAATTGTAGCTCTAATACACATTACTGCGATGTGGCCAAAATTTGCAGGATTTTTGCAGGACATTTTCCATACAAATGAATGTATGCTAATGTTCAATGTATCGTGTATTGTACTCCTACTTAAAGAAGCTTAAAAAAATATAATGCTGAAACCAGTTTTGTTACCTTAGAATAAAATCACCCATCGAAGAAGAAGTAACTAGTTCTACAAAATTATATAAGAAAATGGAAATACTTTATGTTTAGACAATATAACTTTATCTTGCCTCCTAGTTGTATAATTTCTAAGGCACTCACTTACATGCATATCAATAATCAAACAAACATAGATTCTAAATAATTACACACCAGTAAAATTGTATTTCATTATGTGTATCGAATAAACCGAATAATAAAGTTTTACTGTAATTCTAGGCTGATATGGCAAAAGTTGATATCTCAATTTTTTGAGTCTTTGAATTTCATAGTGTAAGGCATTGTTTTTTTGCATATCTATGATATGGCAAAATTTGATGCGGATATTCTCAACGACTATGCCTTAAATCGCATGTGTCATAAGTTGATATGTCTGAGAGTTAAAGCTTTTCAGCCTCGAGAGATTAATTTCTAAGGAACATGTCAGGTTTTCTTACCGAAAAATATAGTAAAAATGTTCTGATACAAGGTTCTAAGACATATTTTGAAATGGACTGTGAATATTACTTTTCACGTTATGAAAATATTAGGAATGTACGGAAGCCAAACATATCATTAATATAATATTATGCATAGTTGGAAGAAATTTGTCCCTCCTAGCTTTGGGCATAAGAAAGACACACGAAATAGTAATCGGCCTTAGCCATATATGCCTAAAGGTTATACATAAAAATTCAAACACACGAAATAACTTTGGTACAAATTTCTCGTTATACTTTACGTATTGCATTTTCTTGCAATATAGAAAAAATAATATCTACTTTTAAAGGTAGTTTTGTTCTTTGAGTTGGTTGTTAGTGAATAATTTGGACGAGTTTTGAATTTAATTTATTTATGGCCTAAAAACATCTTAGGCTTATGTCGAGATAGGGTGGAATACAGGATATCGGAAGATAGTCGGCCAGAGCCTTGTTAATAGGTATCATTACGGCATTTGCCTCATGAGACTGAGGAAAACTCCTGGAAAACCTCTTTCAGAATGTAGTAATTTGGATAGGGCGGCCATAAATGTCGTATTACCGGAAGGGGGGGGGTTCCCAGGGATCCCCACGTATGAACCTATGTACATGATTAAATAGCACTCAAACGATGATTTTTTTACGCGAATCGAATATCAAAGTTAACGTAAATATTTCACATAACTGCACTCTTTTAATTTGTAGATGACGCACATTCTTATAAAACTGTATTGTAAAATATATGTTAGTAAAATTATATAATTTCTATTGATTGGGGAAAAAACGAGATATTTTCGAAAACCGACGAGACACCGTCAAAGGCCAAAAATAACGGGACTGTCCCGTTCAAAACGGGACGTATGGCCACCATAAATTGGGATGATTTTAGTATGAAGAAAGCTCTTGAAAGTTTTCTCCGACATAGATGATCCTGATTACATCCCGGAAAGTGAAGAATAATCTTCAGATAGTGTTTTATGTTAAAATAACACCCAATAAAATATTGTGAGGGATTTGCCCAAGTACTTGGTAGACGTGGGTCTTCAGTTTAATTATATTTTAATGTAGTTATATATTTTTAGTGATTCGACCAAATATACCGCATTACTCGCTCTCAATACTCACATTTGCTATCTAAAGAAAATATTTGACAGTAATCTTCAGTGTTTTTCTCATTCTTCAAACTCAGAATAAGTACTTGTCAAGTTAAAAACAGTGTATTTTTATAATACTCATTACATCAATAACTACCATTGTTTTTACTATCATGAAAGCTAAAATGGCGTCGATCTGAACAAAATCTTGTAAGATATGTTTGTACCATTATAGAAAAAAATCTGGTCATCAGTTTTACAAGATATGCCAGATAAATCGGATTTACTATGTGAATAATTACAATTTGGCAGAACATGATATGTCTTTCAACCGCCATTTTGAAACAGATCTTGCAACGCAAGAGTCAAATTAAGAATTGTAGCCACACACAGCACTAAACAGAACAAATTGGTAGACTTTATGCAAATGCATCAAGAATTCGATTTTTCAGGGGTCAACAAAACTTTCAAACGCTTATTCTTAAAAGTAGGAAAATTGACATATCTACTACTTCTGTCATATCACCCTAGAATGTACAATGTATGAACGATATAGGTAAATTATTTTAATCCATAGTAGTGAAAAAGCATGGAGAAGAATAACAGTGAATCAAAAACATATTTGAATAATATCTTGATAAAAGAACATAAGTTCACAATTAGGCTACTTTTAGTTGTGCAGTGTTTTAGAAATTACAGTAATAGCTTAACGTATTGGAACAATAATTTAATTAAAATCAATTAGCTTTAAGTTTTATAATGACATTTTTAACAAAGCATCAATCAACAACTAATCCATAAAAACACGAGCTCATTCATCACGCCATGTTTCCGTCAAGTGCAATAAGGATAAGATTCATTCATCTTTGGTGATTAAACGAAATGTTTTGGAAATTGGTTAGTCAGTACTTAGCCAATAAAGACAAAAAAAATCCTGTATACAGTTTAAGACTTCATCATGCAGAAGTTATAAACAAACATCTACTTGCAAATAGTCTCAAAAGTTTTGATTGGATTTGATTCAATATTTTACACTTCATGTGAACATAGTTATAGAAAATTGAGCCTCTTTACTATACAAAATTTTTAGAGTTTTACATTCAATTCTAATTGAAATCTTAATGTTTTATATCCCTACAGAACTATACCAAGTTTGATTTAACCATTCTAATATAATGCTCGAACATAATTCATATGAAATGTCTCGTCGGCATGGAAAGAGTTATTAGTTTAACATTATCCCGATAACGTCTCTAAAGTGTTAACAGAACTACCTTCGAGGATGTTATAAAGTTGAAATTAAACGTGGCAGAGGGGTATCCGTCTTCTTGAGTGTCGTTACCAGAGAAATGCTAAGGGTCAGTTCTACAATCGACAGCTAAACTTCTAGTCAGCGCTAAGTTGAGACGAAGTCTGATTTTGGCCAATGGGAGTATGCACAATGAGAGTTGGCCTCAATTTGTCGCTTCCATCACATAGTGGTGTATCTCACTTTATAAAAAAGGTTTCAGGTGAACGATCTAAAGAAAAGTATCTCCATATGCTTGTTAATGTTTATGTAACCTATTTTTGTTAACTTTTGAACGGATTATCATTAAGATACGTCGATTTGAGACAAGAAAGTATAAACAAAACGGCATACGCTGACGGTCCTAACTCAAAACTGACAGATTTTGAGATACGTCATTTTGTGATAGGAGCAACGAATTTAGCGCTGACTAGAAGTTTAGCGGTCGATTGTAGAACTGCCTCTAGACGTTCCAACATTCTAATACTGATGACTTACCCAAATCTTTATGTGAAATTTATCTGTAACTAGCTCATTCACTCCGACGTAATAGTCGAGTAGATATTAGTGTAAACGTTCTGATATGAAGCGCGAATGTTAGTTTTAGTAATGGAATCTCGTTACCATGGAAACGGTAATAACGTTCAATTGTTGGTTTTGCTAAATCATAGAACACCGCCCACTCTATCAGAATACCGACTTGGGACTCAATACGTCCAGTCATTTTTGCGTAAATCCTAAAAACCCGCTTTTCTTTGAGTCCCGCTACCATGGAAAGCACAATTTTCCGTTAATCTCTTACTCTACAAACCTTCTCCACCACAACCGCTATAAATGTGCGAAAATTTGGAATCATCGGTCCAGAAACCTTGGAGGGGTTTCATCTTAAAAGTTGAGAGTAAACGTATAAGAGCGTTAGCTCATCTCAATTAAGGATTTGGGAAAAAAAACTAAATCGTCACGTACCTCATGAGTACTTGGATTACCATGATAATGTTTTGAACTTGCCTGTTAACCATGAAACCCCAACCAATTACTAAAGTTACTGTCAGTTCCTGACATTCGTTTCATTGAAAAATCCGTGTAATAAAATGTAAAGAAATTAATTGATAATGTATAGAATAAACATTATGCTAGATTAGGAACATAAATGAACACAAATAAATGAAAACGAAAGACAAATAAAAGGAAATAAACATACTTTCTTCATTTTCAAAAAGGGACATCAGTCCCCAGCTTTTACTGACCAATAATATATTAACGAATTCCAATATCAATATAATCTCACGACTCAGAATTAGTTTCAAGCATTGAATCTGTGAATAAGCATTCATACTTTACTTTTTTTTTTTTATATCAATTTTTTTTCAAATTCCCCAAAACGTGTATAACTGGATCAATGTTTTGTTTCAAACTATACGATTAATTTACTGTTAGAGATTTAGTACAAGTGATCTTCAAATAGTTTCATAGTAATGGCAGTGCCATTTTCATAATAATTTGGCAATTTCTCCACTTTGTATAACATGTAAACACTGTGAAAAGTTTCCTCAGGAAAGCTACAAATATGATCAACCCTATTTGACTGTGCTTCCTGTGCGGGTAGGTAAAAAGTAGGATTAGTGTAAGGAAATTTGTTTAAAGTATACTACTATCCGAACAAAAACACCAGAGGTGGAGCCAAGTTCTTTAGCCCTAAAAAGGTGTGAAATGGGAGACGGATGAGCCAAGTTCCTTGGTGACAGCATGTAACAGGAACAAAGGAACTTGGGGCGAGCAAGTGTTTTCTTTCAATGTTAACAATTTTTAACATCAGAACCTCAAAATCGCTGATTTCGCAATAAACTCTTGTTCCTGTATAGCATGCTGACGTTTTGTGACACGCGGAACTCGGCTGCATGCACTGCCGTACGTGTTGATACTTCCCTCGATTCGCTCGCGTCGCTGCGCCAAGAATTCCACGGCAGGCCGCGCATCGAACTTGAGGAGTATGGAGGAACTGCGTCTTTTTATCACAACCACAATCTGCAGTGCACTGCGCCACATGATGCAGATATTCCCTCATACTCCAGAGCGCTGCGTCCGAATGGGGAAACTTCCACATTCTGCCTGTATAACATGCTCCTGGCAGTGCTGACGTTTGTGACGAGTAAAACTTGGTGGGACACGCAGGAGTATTGGAAGTTGGCGAGAGGAACTAGGCTCATCCATATTCCATTTCACCACTTTTTAAGGTTGAAGGAGTTGACTGGACAGTTTGCACCC
>JAGDQP010048951.1:4395-14624 GCA_022664845.1 Lepisma saccharinum
AGTGTTTTCGGCCTACCCTAATGCTCGGCCTTAGTTTTCACCGAGTACCAGTGTGATGGAGCGTTCCTCCTTTTGCCTGTGTGTTAACATTTTTTTCATCTCGATCTAGAGAACAATAGAGAAAATAACCAATCGCGAAATTCTGTTGTACTTTATTGTAAATTTTACACAGGTTTATATACCAAGCAGGTTAATAACAGCCAGTTGCATGGTTCACAGTAATTTCATAACAGAAAATGTCGAGCTACACAGAAATTCGAATAAAGAAACACGAACCCTTTCACTGATATCGGTCAACTAGAAAGTTTAATGTGCTATCTGGGAAGATAATACAATTTAAGGCATTTCGCGTGATGTTTGTCAGTGCGTTGAGTTTGCTTATAACATTATCAAGACACATAACAGGAAATACACTGCGCTTTAAAATTAGTCTTTGACGGTTTCATCTGGATAATTTTCTCGCCTCCCAACACCTCCTTAATCAGTACTGGAAATGGGGGGAACGCAGGGGATCGCAAACTCCGAGAGTGAATACAGCAAACAACCGTTGTTTACGATTTCAATATGTGGCTCAATTAGCTTTTGTAGCAGCTTGTTGAAATTCTTTGTAAGTTTGAAACACAGAAATATTATAAATCTGTTCCTCCACGTGCAGGAGATGAGTAAGTGACAGTTCAAGAATAATTAGCCGTCATTGGTGGAAAACTTCTATTTCATTGGCTGATGGGCATGGAGAATCAAAGAATCTAAAGCGCTGAATCATTCACACAGAAAATATACGAATCACTCTCTTACCTCACCCCCAAACATATACTTGTGCAAGAAAGTTACAAGAAATCTTCCCTTGGTACTTCTTGGAAAGAATACAGAACAAATCGAAAAATAAAACGACGTTTCGATTTTGATTACTAAGTTCTAGAGGTACAATGTAGTAGAAGTTCTACTGCTTAGAGAGAACGAAAACAATTAGATGGAAATCGGAAGTTACTTTTTCTTGCGATCCGAAGTTTCCGTCTGCGTTCCACTTACTTTTTTTTTCATAATTCGCAGTTCCCAGAGAAATTTTCCCTGTGTTCCTCTTATCATTTTTGTTTTGCAATGGGCAGTACCATAAGAAAAATTTCTAAGTTCCTATTACCATTTTTTTCCGCAATCCGAAGTTTCCATGGGGAAAAGTTGTCTTCGTTTTCCGGGTAAAATATTTCCATTCCCAACATGGATATAATGCTTAATTTTTAGGTGGGTATACGCTTTGCTTGTTGTAATGAAACTTCGCTTACCATATACCTGCATATTTCATAATTTTAGGTGGGTATACAGCATATACATTACATCTCGGATTTCCAGCACTGTCGTTAACAAATTAAATGTTAAACTTATTACTAATTTCACTTTTGAATTTATGCAACGTCAAATATCAAGCTCGGATAGTTCATTATCGAGCGACAGACAGCTACTCATGAGCTGCACTATGCTCAATGTTCATATTCTTGATTCGAATCAATAAATTCTACTGACGATAAGTCGGATTCATCTGTGCGCAAATTACCTAACTGGTCTCATTGTCTGAAATTCCTATAACCGATTCTCGCGGATTTCTTTAACAAAAAAATATTGAAGGTTCCCTGAGCAACAGGCCCATCATTTCAGCTTTTCCTAGGAGGGGTGGGGGA
Organism: Lepisma saccharinum; assembly: GCA_022664845.1. Classification (NCBI taxonomy): domain Eukaryota; kingdom Metazoa; phylum Arthropoda; class Insecta; order Zygentoma; family Lepismatidae; genus Lepisma; species Lepisma saccharinum. The sequence goes on from JAGDQP010048951.1 coordinate 6,069, forward strand.
TGTAAAAAATTTACTGAAGTCTACTTTTATATACTGCTGGTCCTTATATACCCAGTGATTTTTTTTAAGTAGATCATGGGACACCCTGTAGACTGTTATTACTTGAGTACAACATACAACATACAGAATATATCTTACTTTACATAACTGTACGTGGTGCCGCAACAGGGTTAAATATCTCAAATAGTACCGCTTATAATATTACACAATGTTTTTTCTGAATCATTTTTCAAGGTAATATAAAATCTGAATATTCTGCATTATTATAACAAACTGCAAGGAAAAACATTCATAATGTATGTCAAACACAGAAAAACTTTTATTTTGCACATAATTGCCAAGTCATAGTCCAATTTTGTACATTAGAATTTCAAAATTCTTTGGATAATGTACTGCGAAATGCGTTAGGAATTAAACGTCTGGAATTAGATACAACTTGCATAACAAACTGCTTCTGATCCTCGTTCTTGGTCAACAGATTATTGTACTCCTCCATTAACTTAACTCCTCTTTCTGCGGTATCGTTAACAACTTTCAACTGCTTAAAAAGTTTCAAACCTTTTTCGCAGCTAGTATCATACTTCGAAACCAGTGGATCCTTTTCAAGAAAATCTTCCTCGATACCGAAGCTGTCGAAAGTTTTCTTCGAACTTGGAAGGATTAATTGTTCTAAAACTTGTTTTGTGAGGGTTTCGACGTGTTCTGGTTGAATAGTGATTTTTTATCTCAAGTGATAATGGTTCTTCTAGGTCTTTTCTGTAACGTAATGCTTTCACCATCAACTGTTTCGTATCTGCAGAAACTTTATCGTCGAAGAATGCAAACGCTGTTGGTTCAGGAGCCAAATACCACAAATGATTACAAAATGTATTAAGTGCAATACGACTTATATCAGGATAAACTTTGCTGTAATAGTGAAAACTTCTAAAAAATTCGAAATCTTGATGGGGTGCTTCCACGGCATTAGGAATATTAATCCAAGGTTTAACATACAACCTTATAAGAAAAATGCAAATATCACGTATCGCAAATACTTCTATTTCTGTCAATGGAAATGGACTTTTCCATCCATCTAGCGTGGTGGAAAGCTCCTGGAACCCGAAATGATATTCCTCGTTGCGGAATACCTCCAAGAAAAATAATGGTAAGTTCGATAAGTTCTCTGTAATCTTCTCTTGGGAAATAATCTTTGGCATTCTCTAAAGCAAACTGCAGTGTATTTTCTGCCGTATCCTGTAGATTTTCTTTTACATACTCGTCTTCAGTACCGGACTTGAAATTAGTCGTGTCAATATGAAACCAAGCCTCTTGGAAAGGCTTAAAAAGAGAAATGTTTGGATCTGAAGTTTCTGTTATCTTCAATTCGAAAACAGCCCTTAAAACAAGTTCATAAATGTGACGTCTACATAGTACGAGTAAATATAAAATATCTCTACTCAAATATTGTTCTAACAAAATGCAGGCTTCTTTCAATCTCCCAGTGTTTGATGATGTGGTATCACAGCAGAAAGCTTGAACTTTATCCACGAGACCATATTCCTCTAGAGTGCTATACACAGCAATTGCTTAGCTTCGTCCGGTTGCAGATGGCAATTGAGGAACTTCAAGTAATTGCTCGGTTTCATTGTAAGTTATTATTACAGGTAGCCTATCGATTAACTCCTTCGTTCTTCCTGGAAGCATCTTACCATCCCAATGCACGGTAACTGCATTGATTATTTCTTCTCGAAGTATTGTTGCACGTAATTTACGTAGATGTTCACGACAGCGACGAATGGATGACATGTTAATAGTAAGTTCGTCTACGTCCTGTTTTAGTGCCTCGGCAGCAGCGGTTAAAATATGGACGGCACCTCGGTCACTTACTTGCTTACTTTACTTGCAATCATCCAGTACTGCAACAAATTTTGTTGTAATAAAATGGCGACTAGCACGCACGCTGCATCATTTGAATACGATGGATTGTTCAAATCATCTTCTAAGGATCCGTTTGATTCTTCTTCAATGCTATCTGAAGACTGCAATTGAACTGTTTCAAACAACTGTGCCTTCTCTTCTTTGGATCGCTAATTTCTAAGCTCCATCTGTTGTTTATGATAACATTGCTTCTTTTCTTTCTCCCGTAGGACAAAATCCGCTCTAATCACGCATTCTGGTCATCCCTTCTTCCTCTGATTTATAAGAAACTGCTCATCTACGTCGTTCTTGATCAGTTCTAAAGCTGTCAAATGTGCTATGTCGAAAAAAATCATCTAAGGATTCTGTAAATGCTTGCTCCTTCTTCCTTTGAGATTCAGTTCTCCGGTTACAAGACTTCCGCAAAGCTCTCCATTCTGCGTAAAGTTTTTCCAGCTTCCCTATACTGTGCTGACATTTCCTTGTTGGGATACGAGCTTTTTCCCAAAATACTTCCACCTCCTTGATTACTAAATGTGCACTAGAACGGAAACTTAATTTGACTTTACTAAGGTTGTAAAATAAAACTCTGAGCGCTTGTCCAGTTGATAGCAACTTAGAACCAACAATTAGAGATTCGTCGTGTTCTAACAGGTAAATTTTATCAGAGCTTTTAGTTTCCATTGTGTGCTGAGCTACAAAACTAGTTTTGGAATTTTGCGTTGTACTTCAGCAAACGTTCACCACTAAAATAAACACACAACTGCAGATCATAATGCGAACACAACTCAACGTCACTAAGTCGACAATCGACACAACTTCACAAAACTAAAAAAATACGGGACGTGTGTGCAGATAAATAGGTTAAATAACAACAACATTGCTTTCTGAAAAAAATCCAAAATTTTTTTAACAGTGAGATAAAAAGTAATATATATACAGTCACTCGACTTCTTTACGGTTTAATTACTTTAATATCTTTAATTATGTTCCAATACATGCTGCCATTTATTGGAAGTCTTGAAAAATTGAGGTTGTTTGCGGCACCTTTTATCACCATCCGATTGAAATGAAACTTTGCACATCATTACTTTTCGGTAAGTGGTACAAAACTAGAGGGTGTCCCCGTCAAAATTCCAGGATCATAAAATAAGGACCACCCTAATATATATATATATATATATATGCGTGTGTGTGTGTGTGTTAGGAATAGAATACGCCAACGTTTTTCACGTGTATCATCTTTGGATATACGTTCCCAGAATGAACGTAGTAGGTTCACGTGGAATATTCTGAATGTTATAATTCTGTACATTAAGATATGCTAAAAATATTTACCAATTCTCTTATTCTTTGACATGTACCTTTAACTTGTAACGAGAAAATGTTGTAAAAATCCCTACCGGCTTCTCATATTTCTTGGCACCGGTAAGTGACTCTGTATATCAAAGTCTCATTCATAAAATTAATGTAGTACCTTCTCTTCAACAAGCCGGGAAGCAGCTTAATATCTGGAATATAAAATTATATATTAATCAGGGATCTTTACTTTCTGACTACCCTAGTATGTTAGGACCAGTCATAATGTAATAAGCATCCGTGAAAAATTTGGTGCAGATCTATCCTTCGGTGTGCATATGAGAATCCACAATGTATTTGGTAGTTATACCATTCGGCAGTGTTCGGGAGGCTCTAAGGGACGTTAGGGAGGGTAGGTCGAACGGTATAGAAGTCTGTACCGAACAATCACACATACATATTTAATCTACCAAAGGGAATTAGGTAGGAAAAGGGTAGGTAAAGTGGCCATGTTAAGGAAAAATATGTTGTTGTTTTTTCTATAAGTAAAACGCGAAGAAAAAACAAATAAAAAATTGACATAAGTTAGTTTCGTTATTTAGGTTTATGCAAAAGAAATTATTTTGAACTTAATGTGGTGACGTGAAAAGTAAAACAAAATTTCCCGCAACCTTTATGAAATGGCCACTTTGCCCTACTGGGCAGGACAAAATGGCCACTGGATGCCCGATATAAAAAGGAACTGTTTGACAGCATTGTGAAGAATATGAATGTGTATTTGATAACATGAAAGCAAGTTTTTCATTCAATACAAAGGCCGTGAAATTTGTTAGTGTATTTTGAAACTCATTTTGTAACTTAAAGTGTTCAATTCCTTAAAGCAATTAATTGTGTAATTAGTTCAACATTATTAGCACTGAAAAATGATTAACGAATCGTTAGCTAGTGTCTTTATAGCAAATTATTTACACACATCACAGATGACCTTATCGTCGTCTTCCTCGCACCCGGCACAAGCATTGTGTCGTGTGGTTAACGTAGACAGCTTGAGCACCTGATCCACCCTTCACTGTCCTGAATGTAGAAAAATAGTCCTCACAGAACAAGCAATCAGCATTCCTAACGTCACTGTCATCAGAGTCATCAAGCAAAGCACGAGTAGTAATTTGCGATTTCATTTTCCAATTAACGTTTTTATTATTTACTTCCTTCTTCTTATCCTTCTGTTCTTTTTGTAATTTTAGTTTGTTTCTCTCCAGTCTTTCTTTTTCTTCAATCGCTGTCTTGTACGGGCTTTCAGATTTTTAGTGATAGCCGTAACTGTCATTCAGTAAATGTGGAGGAAAGTCGCATCAATATTCTTTGAAGTAACTTTTTGTCAATAGCAAGTAAACTAAAACTCATTACATCGATTTATATAATACACTATAAATGAAATAAAATATATTCAATATATATTAATCCAATTGTTTCATTACTATAATCAATCCATATTGAACCCAGTAGATTTTCCATAGCAAATACGAACGATTTTGTGACCCATGGTTGAGGCCAAAGTAGCCATGGCCACTCTGCCCTCTTTGACGCCATTAAATAAATGCGACTCTACAGACTATACAACTAACCCTACCTCTTACTCCGACACATACATTTGAAGCTTAACTCATGTTGTTTAAAGAGGTTACTGCTAATCGTATGTATTAGGAACTTGTATTTCATTACAATAATTATACGCTTCCCTTACATCAGCACGTTGAAAACATTCCCAACAATCGATCAGAATAACTCCGAACTTCAGTATGACACTGCAGGCGATCTAGCGGAGTAGTTGAGGCGTTTTTCGCTTCGTGGTAGCAACGTACATGGAGCAAATAGCTGGTAGCCACTTTGCTTGCCATGGCCACTTTACCCACCCTTCCCATACACAAAAAGTACTGGGAAGAATTTGCGGTGATTGGAGGATGAGAACCTTCGTAACAGAAGTAGAAGATATGCTAGGATATAAAGAAGATTTTGGATATATAAATCGGATTATAAAATAGCAATGCGATACTTCAATGCAAAAGTAGGGACTAAGCGGAGCAGTGACAGGAAAGTGGGAAAGTTTGGATTTGGCAAAAGAAACAAGAGAGGACAGGGAAAGTGAAGAGAGACTATTGAAGTTTCTCGAACCAAAACACGATTTATTTTGAGTGCATGTTAAAAAAAAAAGAAACTCAGATAAAGTGAACGTGGTAAGGCCCAAATGGAGCTTAAAACAAAATAGTTTATATTCTACCAAATAACAGGGAAATTGCTTAAGACGTGTATATCTGAACAGTTTCAAAATCTCGAGTGATCGTTGGATAGTGAGATGAGAGTTAGAAATAAACGCTAGATTAGAGAAGAAGGTTATAAGAGAAAGCCGTCATTTTAGATATTGAAAAACTAAGGAAAAGCAGACAGAAATCCGATATAGAACTAATCAACACAGTCAGTCTCTGGGACGAGATAGAAGATTAAGACGATATCAATTGCAAAAATAATGTGCTGACTGTGATAGTAAGTGATATGACGGTTACGTAGTCCGCGCTCAGGTACCAGCAACAGTTATTAATGGTCCCTTACCAAGAAGGTTCGAAACTGCTACGATTTGGTGGGGGAGGAAGAGTACTTGGAAAGAGTACCGGATGCCAATGGTTACGTACTGCTATCACCGCGTGGATGAGGCACGTAGTGCCTTGGCAGGTTTCCCTAGGAATATCCTGGACCACTTCGGAACGTGGTATAAATCAATTTTTAAGAGAACGACCTCCTCGGAAGAAGACCAATCCTCTCTATGACCTCCCAAGGAGAGGTAAACACCCAGGAGTGTGCCCTATAATGACTTAGATTTTCTCGTCATTACCACTCAGAAATTTGGATGAAAACAGGAACCTCTGGACAGAAATGCAAAAGAAATCGTTTATCAACGCTCTCTAGCGGGGAAATTGTAAACTAGTTTGGAGAAGAAGCCGGGAGCGACTCGACTTCTTTATACATGAGTTGGTAACACAAGGCAAGGTTGTACGTTATTGTGTGTTAAGTAAAAGGCCAAGTATAGACGAAGTTGTGTGAAAAGAGTATCGATAGCCCATTTTGTGTGGAAAATTACGCATTATTTGTGAAGTTGTTTTATGGCTAGAATTGTACTGCCTCTATTATATATAACAGTGTTTATTGAATTGTGCGATGGAATAAAAAAAATGGCTATGGATTCAAAGAAATCGCTGCACACGAAAATTTGCGCTACTGGGGTTCATTAGACCACGTGACTGGAGGGTCGTCATATAGAGACGCCATATTAGGTGAAGTATTGAAGTGCAGCCTTAAGCTGGGTAACTTAATCAGTAATTTGCTCAATCGTGTATATTTAATGTCAATTTAGGTTTGAATGCTTAGAAGTAGGTTTCTAATTTTTTTGCTATCCTGGGAATTTTACTACTAGAAGGCCACAGTTTGAGAATCTAAAACAATTTGGATTCTATTTCAGAGCGTGAAGGAATTTAGTTTTACTTTTTCGGAATATTCCTAGAATATTCAGCGATTCTGCTCTTTTCTTGATACAGGGATTATCTTAATTACACATCATAAACGTTTGGGATATAATTAAATATTAATTGGTTCATGACTTATGCGACGATTGGATATTAGTTATTGAATGACTGTCCTTAGCATTATTACTATTTTTCATAGGTCCGAATAGTGTGTGTGTGTGTATACGGTATTGAGTAGCTTTATGAGATATTCTTTGTTATTGCGGTATTTATACAGATAATTGTTCTTGTCATTTGCAAAGTTTATAGTTGTTATATTGAGAATATTCCAACATTCAGATTGCGAGCATATATACTACGAAATCAATTACGTTGTTGTTATTATTATTGTATGAGTCCTCCAGACTAATCGTTGTTATACAATATTAATTGAATTTGATTCTTTTATTTCTGAAATTCACAATAGTCTTTAATATTTTGGAAGGGAATTTCGAATATTAGAGTGAATGGGGTATGGTAGCTAATGGTTCTGAAGGTAGTGTGTGTGCATTCTGCTGGATCATAAATGTGTGGGGTTCCGCATTGAGTACTGGCCAAAATGTTTCCGAAACTCTTCCTCAGATATTGGTTTCTTGGTGCGTCTAGATCTCATAACCATATTTCTCTTAGTTTCTTTTTTTAATTCAACTCACAATTTGTGGGTCTGGACTCACTGCCATCTGGATCGGCAGCAAGGAAGAGGGAAGGAGACATTACAATCTTCTAGCGAGAGAGGACAATCACTCTGCGAGGACCTCCCTAGAAGAGTCCTGTTTTCTCAAGGGAGAACTCTGGTAGGTGAGTGCAGTCCCTTACGGAATGACCTCTCGGTTTAAGAGACTACCAAACCGAATTATTCGCCTCTTACGAGAGAGAGACAGAAAGATTGGGGGAATCTCTCAGAGGAGGGGGTTCATCAATTAAAAATAACCAACAATTTACTGCTGGTGCACATTTATTTCGTGTTTTGTTAGGTCAGTATATTTTCCACGACCACCTTGGTCGGATTATGAACTTACATACATGATCTTTCTACATGCGTTGCTTTACATCGTAAATGAATATTAGTTATAATAGAATTATTACTGTATCTTCTCTCTTTTTATTCACATAAACTTTTCGTTTAAACATTGTTTATAAATATTGAAATTACTAAAGAAACTAATTACTAAAGTTCACCAGGTTGCGTTCCATCTTTGATGTTCCAGCGTAACAACCTGCTACTACACTGGTTTAACCTGGGCTGTAGCATGTGGCGCCCAAACGGGCTCTCGATCCTAGGACCGCTCTTCGCACAAACACTCTAAGTCCGTATGCACTATACCATTCACCTTTGGCCTCTGGTTATCCACTCCTTATGGGCATCAAATCTTCCATGATGAACCTGACAAATAATCCCAATTAATCCTCACACAATTGAACCTTTTAGGGTGAGCATAGTCTCTTGGCGAGATCCTTAATTCTTTGAAGTTTACTATTTGGTCTTCCAAACTACTGTTTGATTCCGGTGCTTCGAGTAAATTTCACCATCGGTAAAAAGCCTCTATCGTGGGATGTTGTATCCAACTCAGATCCGGTAACGCTTTTCCCTTGCTATACTTAGAAAGCAGTTGCTTGAGGGCATGCGCAGAAGTATTCACCTCAAAGAAGTAAAGAGGATCTCGAGTTTTTATCTGAGCCCATCCCATTCCCGAGAGTTTGTTCTAATACCTTATCCCAGGCTTGTAAGTTTCTCTGGATTTGTTCTGGTTCAAATTTGCACTCACAAACCGATGAACTACTTTTCTCCAGAGGTTTTCCTTTCTCA
>JAGDQP010048952.1:0-14624 GCA_022664845.1 Lepisma saccharinum
CGTGTGTCAATAATACAACACAAAAACAACAATTTAGCATAATACAAAAAGGTAGTCACTTCAACTTTACACCATTAAAAGTAGATACATCTATTGACACAAGTGGGATATGCAACAGGCGACAGTATGTTATGAAACTCATTCACCTTTACTAGGAGTTTATTACTACCACAGCAGGTAAACACACTTTATAATCTTACGAAAAATAACCCTTAGGAAGCAGAAGAGTTAAACTTAATTCCCGACAGTATGTTTTGTTTTTGCCGCGATCACGCCCGCGTATGAATATCACATGCAGTCGCAGCGATACAGATTGGGCTGTCCGACAGAGAATTTAGTTCTTGATTTATGTTTGAAGTCATTACACTTGTTTACGATATTCTTTTACAACGCTCGCCAGATAAACTATGTCTACAGTTTTCATTTAATTGTCCCGCAGGATTGTAATATTACCTTTCCAGAGACACTCAGTTTGAATAAATGCATCAGCTCACATTTGAAAAGTGTGCCTTAACTCGTATTTGAGAATTACCATTCTCAAATTTTAATTTTTGAGAATATTTTGTCTCACTTTCAAGTAAAATTTACTTTTTTTGTTGTTGTTTTGAGTAGGAAAATTTATTCATTTCTGAGAAAGTCGTTTTTAACAGTATAGTATGTTGGATTACCAACTGAAAATTCGGAGTTCGATACCTAGCAGAGTAAAGAAATCTTCAATTTTAAACAACTTTATTTCGTTTTGTTCGTTCTTATAAATATTTGCTCCTCTTTCCTCCCTTTGGATTTTTAGCATTTTCAAAATTTTATGCATTTGGCGAAAATAGATTGAACAATTCTGGTTAAATAACGATTCTTTTCTTTCATTAAACGTAGTATGACATCGTCCCGAACAGTAAAGTACGTATCATTGTTTATACCGAAGTGCCTCACTGTAATAATAATAATAATAAAAACGAAGCAGCCTTCATAGCTTTAACACAGGATCCCAGATACGAATTTAAGCATATACTTTAGAAAATACTTCCTTTACTTTAGAAACTCTCTTCGTAACAATAAAAGGACTAGTAAAATAGAAGTCTGTTAAAAGCGCCGCGATAGGGTAGTGGTTAGAGTAACAGTCAACAAACAAATCTGAAGCTTTTAGGTACGTGCAGACAGTTGATTTTTTTTTTCGCCACAGGCTTGATGTTTGCTCACCACGTTTTAGCAAGAGGTGTTTGTAGCAAGTTTGGTGTGAAAGGTTTTGAGCAACTTTGTAACATGTCAACTAGCAACTTTGCTGCAAGATTGTAGCAAGTTTGCAAATTTGGAGACTTGAAATCTCAAACTTGATGTTGAATTTATTTTAAGACCTTTAGACAACTATGGCTCAGGCCGTATGGATGATGATGGGATGAACTGGTGGAATGAAGAAAGTGGGAGGAAACGGGAGCACCCCCGAGAAAACCCACGCACACGGTGTTTGTCAGCCCACATGGCATGAGGAGGGATCGATCCGACGACACCTAGCACCAAAGGTAAGCGCTCTACCAACTGAGCCACCGTGGCCTCTCAAACTTGCTGTAGCTTACTGTGATACCTGGGGATATAATGCATATTATATACACGAAATTACATATAAAAATCGTTACCTTACATGACAGTAAAAGATGGATGATGGAAGTAGAGAGGCTTCTTTCAACAGGCAAGTAGCTTTCAATATCCGGTTGTGACATTAGTGATTAACAGTACCTTTAAATATACAGGGTGTCTGACAAAGTACATTCGCAAAGTACCTGACAGATATTGGTTTAATATTGAACAAGGCTCTGCTTGTCTCAGTGTGTATTGTACTAACTTTAGCGGCCCACAGCAGTGATTTGCATATTTATGAGTCTTCATAAATCAGAGATTTCAGAGTAATGGCTGTTACGCCAGGACACATTCAAACATAAATAAACATCACTAATGAGGAAATAATTTAAATTATGACACCACTGTTACAAAGATCGTATCCACATTTAATTTTTTGCCAAACGCTTTTGTGGGCAATAGACACCTCCAGAGCCGTAATGCGTATCATCAATCTTCACGCACTTATCCACAATCAGTTCAGTTCTCTAATATTCAGCATCATGATTAAGTTGCTTTTCCCGTTAACTGTGCTTTCTTCAATTCTCCTGACAATGTTCTGTGGAAAACTGATGTTTCGAGTTGCTCAAATCTCAACTGCACAAATGAATAATACTGGACAATAGCATCCAGTGTGCTTATTGTCGTCTGTATGTATGCTTATAGGATTGGCTCAAGACTCATAAACAGGAATAAGTACCGCTATGTGCAGCTCAAAGTAATACCGTAAACACTGTGTCCAGCAGAAAAGTCTGTCTTATTTAATATTTTACCAATATCTGTCAGGCATTTCCCGAATATATCTTGTGAGACCACACACTCTAAAATGAAGGGGATAAGTTTTTATTAACAATAATGAAATTGAGATAACTAAATCAGGTAACTCTATTGAATGTTGATATTTGCAACTTCCGGTGCTAACCGGAAGTGGGAAGTTGCAAATATCGGCATGTGATAAAGTGTAAACCATTTAATAATTTAAACTTTTATTTTTTAATAAAAGCTATTCCTTTCATTTTAAAACGGTTGTATGGGTGGTCTCTCAGCAGTTACAGTGTATACCTTTCCGACACACTTTGCAATTCGACTTTCTATGTGTGTGTGAGAGAGAGGGAGGAGAGACTTCTTTTGTTTTTTCATTTGCTTTCTATAACTGCAGTGAACTTCATCAAAAGAGAGTACGTTCAACGAAATAAAAGTTACATGATAGTACAATAATGCCATTCGATGGTTTTACAACGTTTGTTTTGTGTGTATAAATTGGCGTATTTGTGATTATACATGCGTTAAAATGAACATGGCAATAAATCAGGAAATTTAACGGCAGTATCCCAAGTACGCCTCATGAAACGTATGCAGTGAAAATAGAATAGAAAAAGGTATAAAGAAAGTCCAGGGGGTGAAAGTGCCCCCTTGCCGACGCACTTGCTTACGTCACTCTGAATTCAAACAAGTGAGCGCTGCGATTCTACTAACAATCGCGAAAGCTCCGAAGGTCCCTTTATAGCATTGCAAACACACAAACATTCATTTTTATAAAACAAGTTAGCAACACTATCAACTAGGCTGCTTAGGAACGTGAACACTCATCATTTTTCTATTCTTTCAAATAATGTGTATGCCAAGTTTGGTGCTGATACGTTTAAAGTATGAAAACAAATTGAAATTTATAGAAAATAGATTTGCAACACTGCGGTGCTTGGGAACTGGACATCAACATTATTTTCCTCTGTATTGAATAATGTTTATGGCAATTTTGGTGCAGATTAGTATAACGTAATGGAAACAATTTGATAAAATGTATTTTAAAATGGATTGGCAACACTGACCCGCTGTACCATTCAAGATGGTTTCGGCAGCTCTAAGCTAGCCCAGTCAAAACATTTCTAATGACATCTTAACGATCTCTCCATAAATTGTGGTTCCTGAGACTAGCTTTTTGGATACGGATGGAATCAGCTGGATTATAAGGTCCCTTTCCGTTAGCAACACTATGAAGGGAGCTAAAAAGGCTTCGGTTTGAATAACCTCACATGGTAATATAATGGACGATGAGGAAATGCCACTTGATATTTGCGAGCAGACAAGGAACTCGCCAGCTTCGTGCAAAGTGGTTAATCAAAAACCTGTATAACCAAGAACATGGCATACTCTGTTTTTCTCTGATGACAGAAACTTTGGCCAGGACCAAAATGTTACGCAGACGAAAACTGGCCGGATATTATGTGCATTTCTTTCAGATGATCCCAGACTTATGTACATCAGGGTTCTAGCAACAGTGATGGTTTTAGGAAAGATGATGGTGCCAGCCTTCTTTCAGTAATGTATTTGCATTATTCGTGCTGCCTACATTCAGTTTATAAAACAGTTTTTTTCAACAACTTACAGACGGTGTGACGACCGAACGTCTTTGAGCAAAACTCCGCATCTGCCCACACGGCTCATGACACCCAACAATTGCTGACCTAAAATTTTCACGATCGTATGACACCAAACATGTCATAAGGATGTGGTGTCCAAACTCGCTCGATTTAAATCCCATGGACTAATATGTGTATAGCGTTTTTGAACGTGAGACTAACAAACTTCCTTATAGAACCGCCGCTTCTCTGCAGGCCGCAATTTTCCGAGTAATGTCCCAAATGGATTGCTACAACTTGATTCCCACATGGCGTTGCTTCAGATCCCGTATTGAAACCGCCATTCGTGCACAAGGTGATGCAATGGAATAAACATGTAATTGTACTACTGTTGCACATTTGTACACATTCTCATCACAATATACTAATTGGAGTTTCGTCAGATAGAGCTGTTTTGTTTTGAACGGACTTATCGACCTTCAAGAGACGAACTGGCGTAACTGCATTTTCACAACTTTTATATTTCATATCTTCTAAAGTAAATTTTCTATCTTAAAGTTAATGTAAAGCCAAGATCTCCAACAAAAGATGGCAGCACTATCATCGTATGTGTCTAATGTATTTTTATCGTTGCACGAAATTTCAATGCTGCTCCTACAAATTCAAGCCAAGAGAGTTCAAACTATCAGGGAAGAATGTTCATAACCAATTCAAAAGTTCCATCCTTGCCGATTTTTTATTTACTTTCTTGTTCATTGTTGCAAGAGCTTCATTGTTGTTATGAATATCCAAACCTATAACAATGAAACTCTATCAAGAATGAAGAAGAAAGAAAATAAAAAATCGGCACGGATAGAACTCTTGAATTGGTTATGAACTTTCTTCCCTGAAAGTCTGAACTCTCTGTGCTTAAATTTGTAGGAGCAGCATTGAAATTTCGTGTAACGATAAAAATACATTAGACATATACGAAGATAGTGCTGCCATCTTTTGTTGGAGATCTTGGCTTTTCATTAGCCTTAATGAAACTTGAACTTAATTTACCCTAGTAGCACAGATCCGTTGAAAATACGTGAATTAAACGTTAGCAGCGAAAGGCTATTTAACCGTTGTATATGTACCAGAATGCCCGTCTGTTCAACGGTTTATTCGACGTTGAATAATATTGAGAAACAGGTTAAAATCAACTTTTAGAATAAATGTAGTGTTCATTGTGAACAAGTAGACACAATGAAGAAACGTATTTTAGAAACTTATTTTAATCTGTTCAACCTTTTTCAGTTGGACGAAACAGAACATGGACTTTGTACATTGCTTTCATGTTGTTATATTAATTTGTAAATTTTCCAACTGCCTGTAGTGGGGTTCGAGCCTGGAACATTCCACACTCTTCGTTGGTAGCTCATCACTCTAACCAATGGAGGCATGGAGGCATCTTCGGAATAACTGCTTATTTACTATTGCTTTTATATTACGAAGACTGTATCTGAAACAAAGACATTTGTATAGGCTTGAAGGCAGTCACCACAAATCCAGACGCGTCGGTCTACCAGCATGTGGCCGCATTTTGTTCATGGGATGAGAAAGAATAAACGTAGCCTTCATTGTCAAGAAATGGACGACGAAAATAGGTATTTTCGAGACGTAGTTTAACGTTGTATATTCCCATGGTTTATCCGACGTTTAATAATGGTTGAAAAGAGATTCAAATGAACATTTAGAATAAACGTTACTTTTAACGTCAAAACTGGACGATAAAAAAAAAGTATTAACAATAAGTCGTTTAATTAACGGTGAAATATAGTTGAAAAAGTCCATGAAAATTCCACTAAAACAACACTGATAAACGTTTCTAAAAATGTGGTCATCTGGAGATCATGTACTCAGCGGTAAAATTCCATTCTAAAGATGGGTAAATATTTCGTACGATAGAAAAATACTGTTCTATTAAATTTTCATTTCTCAATAAGTGTAAAATGTCGCCTTAGAAATACACATATCAAGCGAAATCTATGCCTTAGTTGAAAATGAAAGTTGAAAACAAGTCACATTATACGCCCTATCAACGAAATTAAAATTTCGTTGAAGTATAGTTTAAAATTTAACTTGTTTCTAACATGCAAAAGAGAAAACAAAATAATGGTTAATGTCATTCAATTAAGTTTCAGTTATAATTTTTACTCAATTAAATTAGAAAGAATTCCATGAAACGAAATCTATACCACAGTTGAAAATAACAGTTGAATACAAATCGTATTAACGTCTTATCAACGATATTAGCTGTTTGTACCTCGTATCTACAATTGTTGTCACCGGAAGTAGTAGTTGTATTTTTATTGAAGAAGAAGAATTGGCGGACTTTTCAGTTGAAACTTCGTAACAAATGAACGTAGAGGTAGATTGGACGTTTCTATTCACTTGAGTTTCAACTGGCAAGTTCGCCAATTTTTCTCTCTTCAATAAAAAGACAACAACTTTAGGCGACAAAGATTGTAGATACGAGCTATCAACAGCTAACCCTCGAAATCTTTGTTGAAATATGGTTTAAAATTAAACGTACTTTTTTTTTCAATCGATGATGGTTAATCAACGAAACAAACCAAAAGTCAACGTTGAACACACGTTTGTGTGCTACTGGGGGTTGTTTCTGATTATCAAAAACGGCAGGAACTTTTCTGGTTACCTTGTAAATAATCTCTCGATGATCTATTTTCAGTATAATAATGTTCAAAGAACTTATTCGAATTAACATTAGAACAACGATCGAATCGAATAATTATCTGAATAATGTTTGAATAATTGTTCATATAATATCTCAATAATGACTTATTCCAGTATTTTAAAAATATATATTCGAACAAAAATATGTTTTTTTTTTAAATAGTCATTAATGAAATTCTAATTTTAATTACATGTAGTTCTGTGAATCGTATTTTTAACTTCAACAATACTTCAAAACCGAATGATAAATAAAATACATATTATATGGATGGAATTCTGCATTTGAACTTACTCCATACGTGTATATAGGGTCTATAAAATTACACTTAATTTGAAATACTTGTTTCGACCTGCAAATCTGGACTCATGCAAATCCAGCTTCCTGTCTGGGCAACTGTTCGTGCAAGTATAGTATATCTTTTAACAGTAATTTTATTTGCGTGTCTGTCACAGGAACCATCTTCATTCTTTTAAGATAAAAGGTTCATTTCTTTTAACCTTATTTAATTGCATGTGTATTCATGTGCTTATGTGTGCTTAATCATATATATGCATAAAAAAATTATAACTGTAATGGAAAGAATATTTGCCTGTATTCACGCCCTTTAGATACAAAATAGTTTCTTGTGTCCGCCAGCACAAGCCGCAGGGTGTGGATTGCTCGGTTCCAAAATATATGATTCTGCCCATACAAGAGGTCAGTGGAAATGATGGAGCTCCAACGTGACCTAAAGGTATCAATCATCCGTTTAGTCTGATGGACTGAGGGGTAGAACTCATCTCTTGGACATATGTAAGAGTTGATGCCAGAAACTTGAACAAAGTCCGTAAAAACCCATTAAGAAACTAAGGATGTACGGCAAAACAAAACGAATATAATCCACCAATTGTATCTAGTAAACGATAAGAATTTATTCGTTAACAATAAGAATAATGTTATTTGAATAATTCACCCAACCCGTTATTCTTCTTCTAACGATTTTCCTTATTCGGATTATTCTTATAAACATAATTCGTTTTTCGAATATTTATTGGAACAATTATTCGTTATTCCAATGAACTTTCGAAAGTGTATTTGTTATTCGATTAATTGGTCAAAAGAATTAGTAATTACTTAGTGGATACCGGTGTTTGTTTTTCAGAGTATTGCACTATTTGACGTAGGATTGGGTAGTGTATCACAGTCAACGTAGACTTAAATTGTGAAATGTATGAAGGAGTGTAAGAATTAATTGACAACTTATTGGAGAAAGGGAACTGAGAAGGAAACCGTCAGTTAAATCATACCGAAACCTGCCCTGAAACTTTGCTAGAAGAATCTACGTCCTATAGAAAGGGCATACACAGAAAATTGCTGCCCAATTTAACTGCAAGCTATCGAAATAGGGACTGGAAAAAAGCACTGATGCGAAGTGTACAAAATTGTATTTTTTATCATTCAATCAACACGAGTTTCTTCTGCTTCAGTTTCGTCCTAGAATGAAACACTGTCGAGTTAAAGCGTCACACAACAGCACTCCTCACCAATGATGTATTTAACGTGTCTAGACTCTATACCCCCGAAATTCCATAAAAAAAAAATAGGCAAAATTACATGGATTTTACATATATATATATATATATATATATATATATATATATATATATATATATCTGGCGACGAGTACGGTAGTGTGGGAGTTGACGCTGTAACTCGACAGTGCTTCATTCCAGGACGAAAGTGAAGCAGAAGTCACTTTGTTGATAAAATGGTAAAAAATGCACTTTTTGTACATTTTGCACCAATGTTCCAGCCCTTACTTATCTTGGTACCTTGCAGTTAAAAAAATGCAGCTTTTTTTTTTTTTTGTATTTCAGGGTATGTTTCAATATGATCTCATTGACTGTTATCTTGTGAGTCAATTTAGCAGTATTATACCATTTAGAAGATTTTTATCATTTTTTTCTTGACTAGAAAGTTGTTTGACTAACTTCATTCCCACACTAAATTATTAATCTATCTTAATACAGCTAAATATACTACAGTAGAAGTCCGATAGTCCGGCACGTTCGGGACCGGCCCGGTGCCGGATTACCGAAAATTCCGGACTATCGGGCGGTACTTCTTACTACTGGTATAGGCTAAGCCGTACAGCGAAAACAATGAACTGAACCTGTGTGTGGTGACAGCCGAGTAAAGTCCGAACGCTTCCGATTGATTCCGAACAATGCTGATTGCGTCTAACAGTAGCAGACGCGTAGTGGACACTTCCGAGTGGTTCCGAACAGCGCCAAGCGCTTTCAACTGTCGTTCACAAGCGTTTACAGGAGAAAAAAACTGGGATGGTGCCGGACAATCGGGCGTTCCGGACTGTTGGATGCCGGTCTATCGGACTTCTACTGTATTAACTCTTGTACAAAAATGTGATTTAGATTCCTTTCTGCAGTAAGCTTTTCTACTCATTTTAATAATAAGTGATGGCACTGCACTGATATAAGAGAACTCAGCTCATTTACCGTAGAAATAGACATTTCATCCTCCTCTATTTTATTTGGGGGATTTTGTCTATTACGTCCTGGTTAAGATTTGGTATTTCCATTATAAGGAAGGCCCTTTTCAATAAAAAGCAAGCTAATTCAGCGACATCTATTTTCGTCTATGACTCTTTGCCAGCAAACACAAAACAGAAAGAAATACTGGATTTTTAAATTAACAATCGCATAACCAATCATTACTTTTATAAATGTCCCTTTTGCAAGTCCTATTGAACTGTCTTCTCGTTATTTTAATGCTCAGCACTATTCAAATCTGTCCATGGTCTTCCAAGTTCTTCATTTTAAGTTTCCTTTCATGGAGGAGGAGGGAAAAACTTAGTTCGTGTACTATTTATAGAATTTATAATATACAAAAATATTAACAAACATTAACAAAAATACTACACGTATTACAATCATACAATAACGGATTTCAAACAAAGGAAAAGCAGTTTGCATTGGAAACGTGTTAAGGGCGAATACAATAGGCCCTTTAGAACACTTCTGATTTGGTAGCTATTTGAATAATGTGTGATTGTGTAAAACACACAAATCTGAGTAAAAATGCAATCACAATTAACACAATTGAAATGGTCTTTATTGAAGCGGGCGAGGTTCAGCCTATGGCTGCTCTGCAATCAAAAGAATAACAAACGATTTCAATATTCACACACGGACCGGCCACCGCATTACCATAATTCACAAACCGGTGGATAGAAGCTAGACGAACCAGTGTTTCTGGCCTAAAATAATATTTTGTATAAAATTGTGTTAGAATTATACACCGATGGGATGAATTGGTGGAATGAAGAAACTGAGAGGAAACGGGAGAACACCGAGAAAACTCACGGACACGGAGTTTGTCCACCACAAAACATACATGGCATGAGCAGGGATCGAACCGACAACCCCTAGCACCAGAGTTGAGCGCTCTACCATTTATCCACCGCGGCCTAGACTCGTTTTAGTGTGCATATAGTAAGTAGTGCAAAGAACAAAAAATGGAAATCATCTAGGACTATGCATAATCTCTATCGCAATCGATGACTTCATCCCATCTTTCTGGTAGAAGATAAGATCCCACGCAGATAAAAGTTCTAAAGTTTGGAGTTCAACAACTGTTTACGGCAGTTTTCATACCTCGCGAAGAAGTTCTTAAAAGCGTGAAACATGTGGTACTCTGAAGGGGACAAGTTAGAAAAATAGGGCGGGTGGGGTAAAATCTCCCAACCAAAGTCAATTAAGCGACAGCAGCATGTTGGATGATAACTCCTTGGCGATTGAGGATGCCTGGCTGCTTCGAAAGCAATGCTGCTCGCAGTCTGTCGAACTAATAAGAGTAGAAGTTGGCATTAATGATTTGGTTGAGTTCCAGGACCTCCCAGTGGGTTATGCCTTTAACATCCTTCCCACACACTTAACATCACCTTCTTGGGATGAAGTTCTCATTGGAACTTCGATAAAAGCGATTCAGAAAGGCGATGCACGCCCTTCGACGCTTTACGTTCCGGTACAGAACCCACTTCTCATCACCCTTGACGACAATACGTGTCAAGAACTGGTGATTTTTGTACCGGAAAAGCAAGGAAACACAGGTTGCAACGCGCCCCTTCCGTTGAGTTGCACTCAGCTGATGTGGAACCAACCTTGTGGTGTAACCCATCGATTTGAGCCGTCTTTTATCTGTTGTCCTGTGTACCTGGGAAGTTTCCGCTAATTCGTCCACGGTTGTATTCGGCGGGCTGTTTCGTAAAGCTTGACGGAGATCCTTTTCAGAAAACACTGATGGACGTCCAAATCGTGGTTGATCTTGACAGCTGCTGATGACTCCGTCCTTGAATTTTCTAACCCACCGACGATATGTGCTATCGTCAATTGTATCTTCACCATACACTTGACGAATGTAGCGGCAGGCTTAGGTTTAGGGATGGTATCGAGACGAGACGAGACTGCACATAATCTCGATATGGGCTTAATTCACAGGTGTCTGTCTCGTTCTCAGTTCCAATTCTACTTCCAAATGTCCGTTCTTGTCTTGGTCTCGATCTCAGTCTCATCTCGACTTCGTAATGCCCGTTTCGTTCTCTGTCTCGTCTCGAGTTCCAAATGACTATCTCGTTGGCATTCTTATCTTGCTCTCGGTCTCAGTCTCGAGGATAAAGTTTCTGTCTCGACTCCTCGAAATACACTGTAAAAAATGCACTTCTTGTTCACCTGTTCACCTTAAATGAGTCAACTTTTGATCACTTACGTGCACTTTAACCGTCTTTAAGTATGTAAAGATGTAAAAAAAACTGTTTTTTACACTTTAGAGTGTCTTAATAAGCGGTTCTGGTAGGACAGGAATGAAATAAAAGTAGTTGAGGGGAGTTGTGAAAGAACCGCATCGTTTCGATGATAGCCTGCTTTCATCAAGTTACCGAAGATTTACTAAATTCGTCACTTTTCTCGCTAGGTATTAAAGAAGTTTAATGTGATAGTGAATAAACGTGATTTTATCAGGACATATTTTAAACAGCATATGTAGGGGAATAGTAAAAGCAGTAATCGTAAAAAAAAAGTAGGCCCTACACAAGAAATATTCCAAATTAATCTTCAGAAAGATATGATAACCTTACACTTCTTGTGCGGAAGATTGAGATAATTTCAGAGTTATAAGAAATGTAGATGGTGCAAAATTAGTAAATGGTGTTTGATATAATAAGTTGTTTGTTTGTACTTTAAACTTCTCACTTTGTTTTTTGATAACAGAATTAGTGTCCGTTATAGCTTCTTTTGTGTACCTATGTCTTGTGAACGGAACGGAAAATACAGTAAAGACATTAAACACTAGACCCTATATAGCAAGATTAAAGTGGTTCGATAGTACTAACATGCAAATTTCATGGACGGACAGCTATGGCCTAAGTCCGTGACACATCTGAGTGATTACGTCCTTAGACGAGCACTTTTTCAGTGAAAGACATTGGGAAAAGTAGTAATCTGGTCCTAAGTCTAAGTACCATGCGACATTCGTCTGGTGAAAATGAGGAAAAGTCCGGAAAACCTCAGTCAGGGTAGCCGGCCACAACCAAGTATCATTTCAGAAATAACAAGCATACAGATGAGAATTTTTCTTCTGACAGTAATTTATAGGCATACACTTAAAATTATAACAGGAAGCCCTGACAATCAAACGTTTTGTTAAAGACACAGTCGTTTTCTATACTAGTGATTGTTTCTTTCAAGTATTTTTGTTCGACGCACAGTGAAATCTGTATTTCCAACAAAATAATTGAAGTTTTATTTACAAAGCGACAGTAGTCACTTTTATATTTTTAATAGAGCAAGAAAAAGACTTCCAAATTCCATAGGTTTGACTGGATTTTGCTACTTGTCTGATATAATCTGTTCACACAGGTATTCCGAGCGATCTGCGGCTGTCGGCCATCGGTTCGAAGGTCCCTAGTTCGAGTCCCGGCAGGGATTTTAACAGCTAAAGGCAAATCGTGACGGGCCGAAGTCCAAAGTTACTAGACTGACCCATATCAAAATAAAGTTTACCAAAGTTTTCCCGATGAATGTGTAGTTTCTTTTGTCGTCTTGAAAACAACATGTTCCGGGTTCGATTCCCGGTGGGATCACATTGAAGGTAGTGGTTTGAAATTGCCTTTAAATTTAGGTAACGTTCTTTGGAAATCAGCTCCATCCAGTGCAAGACAAAGGCAAATCACCATCAGGACCTTCCTTGCCTTTTGGAGTCACGGAGCTGCTTCCGGTCATTGATGATGGATGATAAGGTGAGATACTTAGCATAAAAAATAATCGTAGTTACTAAATCTAATTTCTCTTGAAACTATGTTTGTGCTTGAGGGAGCAACATGCAGCATTCGAACATTCGATAGATTCGGACATGTCCACAGAATGTTCATTCCAACTATACCAAAGACTCTATGCATGGACGTCGTATAAGAGGTCTTGAAAACAACTTGTCCAAGTATGTTCAATGAAGTTAAAGCCTATTTTTACTTAATTTTTTGTATCAAAGAAGATCTTATATCACAAGTTAGAAGTATGATCGTTCTAACGTATAACGAAATCATTAATCATTCTGTTTTTTTCACAAATTTACTCTCGGATTTGACAGCTCACTAATTAAAAACTAAAATTTAATTTAACCCTTGACCTTTGTTTCCTGCCCCTTTCCCTGGCTTGGAACAGAGAATCGTACTCCCCCTGAAGGCTTTTTGCCTTTTCTGTTGATGATGAAAACATAAAAAAAAAATTAGGAAGAAATTTTTTTAATTTGTAACCCGAACCACAAGAAGATATAATGAAGTCATCGCCTAGGGTTGAACGCCAATTTAGTTGAAGAAAAGAAGCAGAAAAGGTAGAGATGATTTTTTTAAATAAAATTATTATTGTTGATCATTGATATCAATGCAAGAAACTTGAAGTACTCGTCAATATTACGAAGATTTAGGTACCTCTTATTAGTGTTTTTTTTAGTACAAGGAAACGGAGTATATATGAAAATTAATATAACATTATATGAATAATAATAATTGATGAATAAAAGTGCATACTACAATAGCATTAACGAACAAAATTATTTGATTAAACGACATTCTAGGACTAAAGCTCATGCGCATGAGAAACGAATGAAAGGAAAATGCGCAAGAAAATTGCGTGTAGTAATCCAATGAGTTTGTATTTATGGTGAACATACATGATTGGTTGAAGGGTTATATTGTGATAGCGATTGAAGTGGAAGGAAGTCAGTTTGTGAGAAGATAGCCATGGCATCATTTGCAGAGATTGACGAGAGTGCCTTAGTTACAGCGGCAGCAGAAGTCGAGGCCTCTGTGAAACCTACTATTTCATCGTGTAAGTGTACTTCCCGATGGATCGACGAAGCATGCATTTGGCGTGCTATTAACGATTGGACTCCCGGCAACCATCTTATATGCTGGGGATGTTTTAAGGGAAAAGGTAGTCAACGTGATCATGCTTGCATGGGTATGGATGGATTTTCGTTTATTCCAATTCCCTGGGAGGAAACACAATCATCGTTAAACAACAAAGCAGCAGATATTTTAAAGAATCCGGAAACTCAACAGAAGTTGTTTGCTGTGTACTTGGAATCTCATCCTGATGGTGTGAACCTTGCAAAAAATTTGGATTGGGCATTACAGCACTTGATGAAAACTTGTGTTTGGAAGTTGAAAGAAGCATTGCTGGAAAAAGATTGCCACTCGTCGCCATATTGCTAAGAGACAGTGTTTGTGAAGTGACATTATATTCATTGGAACTATAATTATTGGAATTGTGTAGTGGACCATTTTATTTACTGGAACTGTGTAGTGGACATTGTGTTTTTGTTTAGTGGATATTATGGCTCAGTGTACATACTGTATTGGTGAATATATTTTGGACAAG
>JAGDQP010048953.1:499-14624 GCA_022664845.1 Lepisma saccharinum
CACAGCCATATTCAATCTACTACTGGATGACGCCTCTCCCAGAGGGAGTAGTTGATCTACTGCTTCCACGCTGACCAGACGTGTTGGGAGAGAGGAGCCGAAGCTCTCAACTGCGATCACCACTGTATTTTATTCACAGCAGCTCCCGAATTGCATCACGATACTGGGCTTGCACTGTTCCAGACCCTCTCGCTTTGGGAAAAATTGCTTGGGATCCCTTGGAATCCCTTGGAATCGAACTCGGGGCCCCACGATCAGCAGTTAACGACGGTCTATATACATATATAATGTGGACGAATTATATTTTGCAAAAGGAAAATGTTTAACGTTAAAATCCATGTACAGTACATGTTCACGCCTTTTTCGTTTACATCGGTTATTCAAGTTACAGTGCATGTAAACAGAAGATATTTCTCAGGAAATAAGCTCTGTTTCGTACTTCAATAATGAGTACTGTTAGCTTTCCGTTAAGGCATGAAACGGACTTAAATACGCGAAAGTATTTTCTGTTTACCTGCACACAAATGTGAATAAGCAACGTAAAACGAAAAACCTTTAGGATTATCCGTAAAGAACTGTTTGCATATTAGTAAGCTATGACCATACTTTATATGTGAAGGGCTCTGTGAAAACTATGATGGAAAGTACGATGAAGAGAAAATATACACAACATTCATATACACATAGTCCGGGATTGAAGTTATACTGACCAACTCCTTAAAACTAAAAGCTAAGAATCATCATAGCCAACACCTTGCAACGACAAACAACTTCACCTGTCCTCTTTAACCAAACAAACTGCCACTTAAAAGTTCTGTCATTTGTAATTTAGCTGCTAACGCGCTGAAATTAGCCCACGTCAACTGACTGCAATGTTAGGGGAAAGTTGTTTAGTACTGTGTAAATGTAACATTATCTTGTACCCAGACTCGTGGTCTAATGGTTGAATTTGAATCTACAGTAGAAATGCATTCAACTTCTGCTACCGGCTATCGTGACTAAGGTTTCTCCGTGTTTTTCTGTTGCTACACTAGGCAAATACTGGGATGGTACATAGTCGAAGGTCTTCTCATCCCTTTCCGCGGAAGAGTGCTTATCGAGGAATATAACATCTCTCAGACGTGACGGGTTTATGTCTTAGATTCTAACAAACGACCGGAATGAAAAAAAATCAACACATTACTCTACTTGCGCACAAACTACGTGTTAATAACGTTTTTTGTTTAAATTCATCTTTCGTACATCTTTCCGTACTTCAAATAATATAGAACAGCTGACTGTTGCCGCCGCCGGGATGAGATTACTCGCACACATTTCAACACTTGGAGACTCCGACTCGATTTACAAAACGAAACGATGAAAACCTCCTTAGACCAATTTCCAATCACCTTGACAAAATTCGTTGATCTATGATGGAATTGTATTTCCGTGATATGGCAAAAATATAATAACAATAATAAACCTGTTTTTATTAGTCGAGAAATATTGTACATTACAAATAACTAATATGGAGAAAACTAGCAAACAAGAAAATATCGGACGTGCTTATTTCACAGACAAGAATTTCAGGGAGAAACACCTACACTGTTTATCAAGATCAAAGCAAGACCATTACCTACTTTTGCCCTTTGCAGATACTAAAAATAACGGTAAGTAGGCCTACTAAATAATAGTTGGAAATTCTTCTCTCTTGATTCGCTTGATTCTGTGGAAAGTAGAATCCCTTGATTCTATGGAAAGTGAAAATGATAACACATATGAACTTCCCATACGCAGAGGCGTTTGGATGCTACATAAGATAAATACGAATAAACAAACCAAACAAATATCAAGCAAATAAGTACAAACACGGAATCTGCAATAGGAAGCATCGGTCCTAAGCTATCAAATCAATGAATGGACAGCGGGAAACGACGCCCGATCTTCCGAATCGTAAAACTGATGTCATCAATGCAACTATATACGACACAAACTTTAAAGTTCTTGCTCATTTCAGTCTTACAACAGCAAAAGCATGTGTTACACAAGTGTTTAAAGTACAATAATAGTAATATATTTTTGAAGAATCGAAACTTTTACTTTTCCTTCTCTACTTGAGTCATTTCCTACTAACTTATCCGTAAGTTTTAAAAGTAGAACGATCTAAACTATACAATAAAGAACAGTTTCTTAAAATTAAGGAAAAAAGTTCTCATTTGTTCACCAAAAAAGACAACAAAAAAAAAACAATTTTCTTTGAAATGAGATTGTCGTTTAATTGAAAATGAGAACATGTCAGTTGAGAAACAAGAGCACTGACCTTTTTTTTTTTTCAAATCTGTAATCTCTTATTTTTAACTAAATGAGAATGCTGATATCTCATTTCTAAGAAAATTGTTTCGCGGTTCCACATAATAAGAACATTTTTCTCAATTTTAAGAAACCATTTTTTAATGTGTATTTTCACGCGGCGAATTATCAAATTCAGACAAGAAGAAGCGGATGGAAATGTTTACGTCTTGTTAGTGTTGCGTCGATTTGCGAATGCATACTGTTTTATTCGTTATTTTGAGAGAACGTTTATTCAATATCAATATCCCAAAACATCGATTAGTGGACACTGACTTTATTGAAAACATAGTTTCTTCAAAAAATCATCCATGTGGATAGGTTAGGGATGTATATTTTACTTTTTAAGAAAAAAATTAACAAAATAATTATTTTCCCCAAACTAAGCACACAACACCTGTCAAACACACGATCTAATTTCCTCCCTCACCTTCGTCATCCTGCGGTTGGGGGAATTTCAAGATGGCCGACCTTGATGCCCAGGCGGTCCTTAATACCAGCGAAGGCACGCGCACAATTCCACCACAGTTACAATCCACTGGTTGTCGCATCTTCTAACTGGCACTCCAACTCAGATTCAAGTCGACCAAATCGAAGAACTAAAAATAGTGACCGCCGACGTACTAGAGCGACGCCAAACGTCGATTTGACGAATCGTTCAACTAACCACATCGAAAATCTTACCTAATCATCGAATGCCATCCCAGAAAAAATACATTTGAAAAATACAAGAAAATGAAAACAACAGAGGAGACATTCAAGAATGTAGTAATCCATGTCGCGTGAATAAATCTATAAATGATATATTCTTCAATAAAAATCCGTGCGAATATGAAATATACTTTTATAGCACTGTAGGATATTTTATTAATTTACGTTTATAGGCAAGCACACCATCTACAGTCCGTGCATTTCGCAAGCCAGATGGATGACATCTTTCGACGATCACCTTCCAGGAGAAAGTGGGGTGACCAAGATTTTAGTCGCGGTACCATTCTGGCATTTGTGTGGTGAAACTGAGGAAAGCACTGGAAAATATCAGTCAGGATGGCCGGCAGCAGGCTTCGAACCCGCATTCCTTTTCAGTGCCAATCCTATAGGAATATTCATGTAGTGTAATGACTGGATATTTGACGCCAATACATTAATACTACTGCTCTGCAAGAAAATACTTTACCATTTTGATACCTGCTTGTTCTTTTGATAGAAGCATCATTATCATTAGTGCTCTGCTGAAAGCGGAAGGTCCTTTGCTACACGTTAAGTCCTCTCCATGAATCCCGATCTTGCGTTTTCCTTTTCATCTAGCGAACGACTCATTCTCTTTAATATACTGACAAGCAGTTGCACTAGGTAACTCATTTCCTGAAGTTTCGAAATGAGCCAACAGCGCAGGTTCAATCTTTGGTAGCTTTGGGAGCCAAAACTGGAGTGCTTCAAGAAGTTTTCCTCCGGTAGCACCATAGAACTTAGAATAGATCATCTGGGCGCTGCCTTTCTCAATATTTTCGTCGGAAACTGTGCTTGCACATTGCATATATCTAATTTGAAATTACAATAAACCAGTGGCAAATCGGATGCCGTTAATACATTATACACTCAGACTCATAGAAAAGGACCGATTAGAAGCTTTTCTCCTGTAAGTCGGCGAAATTTCACTATGTGGCAAAAGCTGACATATATGGAAATACAGATTTGCAACAAACATGTCACATGCTTTTTGTATTTGTCATGTATTCGAGGAAGTAATGGAGAAAATGGAGAATTGTAATATTAGTCCGCATTTTGTTGTATCTTTACTGGAAGTTACAATGTTTTCAGGGGAAGTTATTGTATTCTTACGCGCTATGATTATATTTTCACGGGAAGTAATTGTATTTTCACGGGAAATGATTGTATTTTCACACGAAGTGTTTGTATTTTCACGGGCAGAATTTGTATTTTCACGGGAAGTGTTTGTTTTCAGGGAAAGTGTTAATATTTTTACGGGCATTGATTGTATTTTTACGGGAAGTGTTTGTATTTTCACAGGAAGTGATTTTATTTTCACGGGCAGAGTTTGTATTTTCACGGGAAGTGTTTGTTTTCAGGGAAAGTGTTATTATTTTTTTTATAGGCATTGATTGTATTTTCCCGGGAAATGTTTGTTTTCACGGGAAGTGTTTATATTTTCACAAGAAGTGATTGTACTTGTACGAAAAATACTAAGCCTGTACCAAGGAATGCCGCTTGTGGAACAAATATTTCAATTGAGATGAAACGGTGCAAATTAAATCTATTATAGAGGATCAAGAATATAGATGAAAACGTATTTAACCTACCTCCTTCACTCGCATATCTTGTACAGTTACTTACAAAAGCAAATGGCGAAATAGTAGCTTTTTTCTATAGCTTTTTCCTCCAGGAGATTTGTTGCACTGCACACCTAATATTTAGACAATCAACATGACAGTACAAATATGCTCGAAAATATAGCATACCAGGATATTCCTCCACTTGGAGGAAGAAAACTTTAGTTATTCAGCACCATATAGTGACAGAAATCAAATTTTTGTCTTGTTCAAACACACACACACACACAGAGGGACAGAGAGAAAAGCATGGAAGAATACGGGGAAAGAGCGAAAAAAGAGAGGAGAAAACAAGGAAAGAGGGAAAGAAAAATGGTGCAAGACATGGAAATAAATGAAATTTTAACGCTTATGAACACACAGTCTGCGTCTCTCTCCCCCTGCCCTCTCTCTCTCTGTCTTGTGTTTTTCTCCCTTTATGGGATAAATCTCTTTCAGGAGCAATCGCGATCATTTACAGCGCTTAATTCCTTGAAGAAAATATTTTGAAATCCAGACTGGGAATCGAACCCAGAATCTTCAGATTGAGAGCTTGAAAAGCTAACCACTTAACTACAAAGACCATAACAAAAGTGTTGTTAAATCAACCATTAAACTCGCTTCCCTCAGCGGTTTACTTATATACAGGGTGTTTCAGGACCTCTGGTACAAACTTCGGGAGATGAATCCTCATATCAAAACAAGAAAAAAAGTTCATATGAACACGCGTCCTATCATGCGTAGTTTCGACGCTAGAGGGCCCAAAGACATCCAAACCAGTATTTCAAGGAGATTTATTTCGAATACTAATAGCTGTAGGGCTGGCGGATCGTCGTTCCGTCAAAGAAATCTGACTTTCTTGTTCAGAAAATGTACATGTGAGAAGTGACGGGAAAGTGCTCGAGGATTCCTCGATTGAAGTGGGGATTCCCCAAGAATTGCACAGCGAATCTGGATCGAACAGAGCAAGTGAAGGACGATTTCCTATCAGGTGAACAACACCACGTTGATTCCAAAGTGATACCTCAAACAGATGCAAGATGGGAAAGAAATAAAGAATGTTTTGCGTGGTTGCATAATTTAACTCGGTAATCCCCATTTCCCCATTACATCTGGCATGTGCATTTTCTGAACGAGCAAGTCTGATTTCTTTGATGAAACGATGGGCCACACGCTCTACAGCTATTACTGTTCGAAATAAATCGCCTTTAAATACATCCTGATATTATGTAACCATGCATAACATTTTTTATTCCTTCAACATCTTGCACCTGCGTGAGGTATCGACTTGCAACCAACGTTGTAGTGTTCTCTGGTATTAAGTCATTCTCTGCATGCTCTGATCGACCCAATTTCGCTGTTCAGTTCTTGGGGAATCCCTCATTTCGCTCGGGAATCCCTCTCGCACATTCCCATCACTTCTGACATATGTATTTTCCGAACGAGCAGGTCCGATTTCTTTGACGAAACGATGGACCGCAAGCTCTACAGCTATTAGTATTCGAAATAAATCGCCTTGAAATACAGTTTTGAACATTTTGGGGGCCGTTTAGCGCCGAAACTACGCACGATAGGGCGCGTGTGTTGATATGGACTTTTTTTTATTGTTTTGATATGAGGATTCACCTCCCGAAGTTTGTACCAGAGGTCCTGAAACACCCTGTATTACGTTGCTCTTATTCGCCAATCCCAACAGGTAAGAATAAAAAGAAATTTATTAGAAATTCTGCGTTCAAAGTCCTTTTTGGTAGAAGTGGGTGATGTAAACGGTTGGAGATTTATATACAGCACCGAGAGGCACCAGTTGCCAGCCGCCTAGCGTTGCGTATTGGTAGGACGCTGGATCACGAAATATTAAATCCCGGGTTCGATTCCCAGCGGGCGGGCGAGATTTCTTCTTATTTTCTTAAAAAATATGTTTCTAAAAGTTTTAGTTTATTATTAATAATTTCTTTCTTGCATTTTCAAGATTCTATTTAAAAGTGCAGTTTTTTTGTAAAAAAAAAGTTTTCTTCTTGTCTTAATATTTTTCTAGGTTCAAATTAATTATTAATAATTGCTTTCTTCCATTTGTGGTAAATTATATAAAATTAGTGACCATGGGTTAGGGTAGGTTAGGTAAGATCAGGTTCGGTTATGTATCTTTATACTTTCGTTTCTTTCTTTCAAAATGCATTTCGATCTGTTTGAGCGAACCTGACCTTACTTAACCTCCGCTAACTCATGGTATTTCCAAAACAGAAAGGTAAAAATAATACTTTCCAAACACGCTTTACATGCTATATGACACTGTGAAAAAAAATTCCAAAACATTCCTGGAAAAAGATAGACAACTACAGATGCCTGTAAACTCCCAGTAACTTGACTAATAAAAATCAGCCATCATTCAGTTTTCAGGGATACTGGGAACCAAAGATAAAAAGAGAAGCCTGAAACGAGATTTAAATACGGGGTGTTCAATTAGAAGTACAGCGTCCTACCGACTGAATTAAACTGCCTATCATAAGTAAACACTAGATCAAAACATTGTAGAGTGTCGGAAGTGCGTTGCTTGAACCCCGAAGATAAACTAAATTGCCCCACGATTTACATCGCATTTTAATCACTTTTCTTTTTTGCCAATTAGTAGTCAGAATCCCTATTCATTGAGGATATTTCCAATTTCTGCTAGAATAAGTGATGAAAATGGTGACAGCAAAAACTTGATAAGAATTGCATGCACGGTTACGATTAGAAACCGTTTTCTCATTCTGCGCATGTGTGCAAAGAGCTGAAAACTGCAAATATCCACAGCAGCATACGAAAAATCTCTGGGTTTTCCTAGATTTCAAGACCTCGAGGTAGCCGAGAAGTCAAGCGCGCTCGCTTTCTGTGAGCGTGGTCACGGGTTCAAATCCCGCTGGAGTCAATTGAACGGAGTGGTTCGCAGCACTTTATCAAAAAGCTGTAGGTCCCTTCCGTAGAAGCTCACCAGCTCGTTCAGGACGTTAATAACAATTCACTCACTCATAGATTTCAATGAAACAACATAAATTATTAGAAATTCTATGGCACTTTACTGGGAATTCCTAGCAATATTTACAAAATCTTGGTAAGAGTGGTCGGTGTCCTGCTTTGGAAGTAGATCATATCATTAAAGGAACGGGACAAATCTGATTTATTGCATGATCTGTTATGTTTACAGAACACTGACTATTACACGGAAAGATATTGTTTCGTACAATCTTAGTCTTGAACCAAACGACCCGCAGTCAGCCAGATACGGTTGATTGTGGTATTATATATATTAAACCGGGAAACCGGGACAGGACCGGCAAACCGGAACTGTCGCCCGAAAATGCTTCTGTCACTAACTGGGAAAAGACTACTTAATTCCTCTTGCTAAGGCTTATGGGAACCGAGCGGGGTAGACGCCTAATGTCCAGTCCATACGTTCACGTCGTGGGGCCTGTTAGTACCCAAGCATTTGCTTGGCGAACGAACATGGATGGGCTGCTCACCAACCCGCATTAGCAAGCAGCGTGGTGAGTCAAATGTCTGCACCCCTTCTTCCTTTACACATCAAGTTACTGCAAAACATTTACTCGACTGCTTCATCTGACATTAGGCTACACCAAGAAAGTGAAAAATTTAAAGTTAAAAAGGGGGTAAGGAAAGGAGATTCAATTTCTCCAAAACTGTTTTCTGCGGTCCTGAAGGGGGTGTTCCAAAATTTAAACTTGAATGAAGTTGGAATAAAGATCAATGGCGAATATCTTCATTACCTACGATTCGCTGATGATATATGTAGTTCTTTTTGATTAAAGTGCAGAAGGACTACAAACCAGAATGGAAGAACTGAGTAATGAGAGTTCGAAAAGACCTTATAATGAATTTAAGTAAAACAAAAGTAATGTACTGTGCTGTTACTACCCATACAATTCATTTTAATAATAAAAATAATGTACTGTGCAATCAGCATGCTATAAAGAAGGAAATAAAGATTCAAAGACAATAGGCATAGTTGATGAGTATGTTTATCTAGGCCAGCTGAAAACATCGAATGCCAAGTAACGGATCAAATAAATAGAAGATGTAAAATGGCGTAGAGTTTGTTTGAAAGACTACACTTTATTAAAAAAAAACTGCTTCTAACTAAAAATAGTCAGGTACAGTAACATAACAATAAGCCTCTTTAACAATTTTAGATTAAAATTTTGTAAAATATTTATTGTGCTAAATGAGACTATTCGTCACTATGTTGTAACGTGAAAGTGTAATGTATAGAAATACGTTGTATCTGTACCGAAGTTCTTTGTCTCAACCTTGACCACAGGACCCGGTACATCTATCTCATTCATCAAGAACTGCATCTTCAATATCAGATTCACACAAATCTAGTGTTAAATATTTTGTTTTTACTTGTTAGCAGTGAAATTTCTAGAAGGGGAAAATTCACCCGGTAGAAAAAGCCCATTACGCCTTGACGTATGTCAACGAAATGTGTATATTTTCTATCACTTGAATATTTTTAACATATACACAGAACAGAAAAAGGTAAAATGTAAAAAAACAAAAAAAAAAAAAAAAAACGAAACTTGAAATTGGCAATGATCCTTGACTTCCTGTGATTCAAAATCAATAATTTACCTTAGCTCATTTCAGAATAGTCAAGCAGTAAAGGAAAATAACCACACACAGTATGTCAATGAAATTAGTATATTTTCTGTCGATTGTATATTCGTAACCTATTCTCCAAACAGAAAGGTAAAGAGATGTAAAAGGAATGAAACTTCGAAATTAACGATACACATAATACAGTACTTTTATCTTACTTCACTTTAGAACAGTAAACCAGATCCATAAAAATATAGTCCGAACATTGGGGGTATATGCTCTTTCATGATCAAGAATCAAGAAGTGGGTAGCTGAATTCAGACGTTGCACAGAGTCCTCCAAAGATGATTCCCCTTGTGGCCGTCCATCAACTGTCACAACTGACGAAATGGTTGACATAGTTTTGTCAGAGGACTGACCACAAGATATATTGCTGACGAACTAGGCATCTCCCCAGAAAGGGTCTATAGCATAATTGTTAATGTGCTGGACATGTACAAGGTATCATTGCGATGGGAGCCAAAATTGTTGAGTGCAGATCACAAACACAACAGGATGAAAATGGCTCGTGAGAATTTGGCTCTTCTTGAAAGAGATACCAATATTTTTAGGCCCGATTCGTAACTTTTGACGAAATTTAGGTCCACCACTTTAAACCTAAATAAGAATACTAATAAAATCAGTGGAAACACTACCCTTTCCCTACCCCAAAAGGCAAAGACCACCCTATCAGTTGACAAAGTCATGGCCACACTGCTTTTGAATTTTGAGGACGTATGAAGAATAGGTTCAGCCATCACGGGAACTTACTACGTATCACTGCTGAGGCGACTGTGCGATGTCATCAAATATAAACGTCGTGGAAAGCTAAATATGGAGATTAGGGTGGGTGTTGTTGCATCAAGACCATGCTGAATCTTACACATCAGTGGTCACACTGGCTGTTCTTAATCAATGTAGCTTCAAAATTGTGCAACACCCACCTTACTCTACACATTTGGCTTCCTCGGATTACTATCTCTTCCAAACACAGAGAAAGAAATTGAGTAGTACTCACTATGCCTCGGATGATGACGTCATGGCTGCTTTTGAAGAGTTTTTTAACAGGTAAGATTCGAGCTTATAACTGGAAGGAATCCGGGCAATGCAGCACTGCTGGAAAAATTGTGTCGACGTCAAAAGATCCTATGTTTAAAAGTAACATGTAGCCATACTTGTAAATGCAGGCTTTCATGCTTATGCCGCGAACTTTTCAAACGACCCTCGTACAGCGTAACACGAGCGTAGAACTCGTTACTGACACCATCACTGCAAACAGCTGCGAGTCTCTCCTGCAGTACCTTCTTGAAAACTTTCATATTTCCACAGATATTTTATTAGCAAATAACAGATACTGTATGTCGGCCTGTTGTTGCCTGTAACTCACACAAACTTAAAAATATATTGCAACACAGTTTATTAACAATAGTAAGAATGTGATACAATGAGTCACCGTAGCTTTGCCGATCCAGGTGGTCGTGCGGGCTAGTGCGGTAGTCTAGCGACTCCAGGATCGCGGGTTCGAATCCCGCCTTGGGCATGGATGTGATTTTAACTGTGTTGTCAGTAGTTAGGTTGAAACAGTAAAGGTAAAATTGGAATTAGGGATAACTGAATAAATTGTATAAGGAAATGGCCCGCTTAGGGCGAACTAAGTTAAAAAAAAAGTAGCTCAGACGGTAGCGAGTCTGACTATAAATCGGGTGGCTTGGGTTCAAATCCCGGTCAGCACGCTGGAGGCTTTCTTCAGTGCTCCTATGCCTGGCGCTCTGAGGTTCACTCAGCCTGATATCAAATTGAGTACCAGAGTGTCATTGGTATTCCTGGGCACCTTGGAAATGTAAATTTGGTCGAACGTGGGACTGACCACCACATCTCCCTTCGTGCCGCTGGTCGACAAATGTGTGGAGCGCTATCACCACATCCCCCATGCGCCATACACGGCCCGTGCGTATCTCACAGGAAATAACTTTATCTTTTATTTAAGAATGTATACAATGAAAACAGACATATGAAATACAGCGGAGGATGCAGACATCATCAGCGCGAATGATTCGTCGGGATTCAAAATGTTCTGCTAGTTTTCTCTTCGTTTCTGTAGTCACAAAGTCAATAAATAGCATTTGCGCAAGCTTTGTTCTATATTCTAGTAATATTCTATATCAGAATAGAATTTTTAGCCGTGTGGATTAGGGCGCTAAGCCAGCGATTCGAAGGTCCCGGGTGAGAATTCCGGCTGGGGCATGGATGTTTGTTGATTTTAACTAGAACGTGACGGATAATCATGACGGGTCGAAGTCAAAAGTTACAACAATGGCTCATACAAAATAAAGTTTAAAGTTTTAGAATAGAATTTCTCCTATGTTATATGAAATCTCTACTATTTCATTTAACAGTTGCACTTTGATAAGACGTGGATGAACAGATCACATCAATTTGACAATGTAATAATTACTTCTTATAATCCTACTATTCATATTAAATAATGTGTAACAGTAATGTCAGCCATATGAAGTGTTATTTTCCTCCGGAAACAATAGACATTAGGATGAACCATAGGTATAGGTGCAGGTACACCCAGTAGGAGTGCCTGTACAGTATAATGTTGAAAACCTTTCTTTCGGAGAAAAAACTGTTTAGGCAGGGGAAAAATTTCTCCCCAGGTTGGGAAGACAGGTTTAAACGTAGAAGTTGGGAAAGGAAAGCTTAGTAGGGGGATATTCCCTGGCTTTGCTCCTACAAATCAATCCCTGCTTGTTAGAATCTCATAGTACACTGTCAAAATAGAAGACACAACTTTCATTCAGCTGCCTCCACATTCTGGATTAACCTACATTCAGCCAGTTTTCGGTTGAACGTTTTACTTTCTGTAAAATTTCAAAGTGAGTATATATATATATTTCATTCAAGCAGAGCATTTTTTGAAAGAATGAAAGGTAATGTTCCTTTAAAATTAAAAAGAAAAAAGGATGAGGTGGTCGGGTTTCGATCTAGGGTCTACAAGCACACTAGTCAGATGCTCTCATGACTTAACTACGAAGACAGTTGGTGCTTATAGCTTTCTGAGTGACATTTATAGCTAGAATTTCACTGCGAAGGAGGGTAAATATTAACATATTGATTTTACTACGAGGAATGTCTCGTGAAAAAAAAAATGAGATGCGTTTGCTACAGTGTAAAT
This sequence comes from Lepisma saccharinum, assembly GCA_022664845.1. Lineage (NCBI taxonomy): Eukaryota > Metazoa > Arthropoda > Insecta > Zygentoma > Lepismatidae > Lepisma > Lepisma saccharinum. The sequence goes on from JAGDQP010048953.1 coordinate 12,974, forward strand.
ATTTATACCCAACTTAATTCCTATTTCCGCTAATGCAATCCTAGTCGTTTGCTGTTCACAGTGTAAAGGCAATGTAAACACTCAAAATGGCGGGGCGTTCAGTGACAAGCAAGTAACATTACTCCTATTATTGGATATAGAATATCCAACCAAGGCTTACATTTCATCCACAAAAGTACGTAGCCTTAAACTTGCCAGTTTAGATTACACTTCGATCAGAAAATGACCCAATTTTAACCGTAAAATAAGTTGAACGTCACCGACAAAACACTTTGGACAGTTTCAACCCATTTTCAGTTAACGTTAACTTATTACAAAGAAAATGTTAAACTTTAAAATTGAGTTAACGTTACCAATCATTTTACTAAAGGGCTTACTACGTATCTGAGTACCATATACTGTATCTTTATCCACATTGAAGAGTAAATACAACAAAACACTAATTTTCGACTTTTATTTCTCCATAAAGCGGAGTAACTTTAATCCATTTCGTGCTTCCACTTTTTACAGTATATGTAGTGGGATTTCTCTGTCCTACTTTACTTTACCATGTTAAATATTGGCGAAATTTTGTAGTTGGTGAGCGTATCTTGTAGAGTAAATTATATAAAAGATGATGGAATTTAGAATTTGAGGGGTAAACAACATTTGTTTATATATTAACATGCAAGAGGATGAAATCCGGGGTAATGGACAACATTTAAGTACTTTTGGGGTGATTCTGTAAGTCTCAAGCTCCACCTTCACTAGTTGACAGCTTAATATTTACATAAATTTTAACTTAACAATTTTTTTTTATCTTTTAACTTTAATTACGTAGAATTTTTATGACTTATATAATTTAAACCAAAAGAGAACACAAGATAAATAAACTTATCTACGCTGAGAAGATGTGCTGAATGTTGATGGTCACTAAATTATGGAGAGTCGAACTAAAGGCAATTCATTAGAAATTACTAACAAGCGGGCAGAGTCAAATTTTCACAGAGTCCGGTGGTCATTCCTGCTGGAAAGTTTTAACACATGGACTCAATTTATTAGATGTTTTAATTCTGTCGATGTCATGAATGTTTGACGATGCTCTTTATTGGCTAAGAGTTCCGATGCACAGATTGAAAAACTATACTTTATGGTGATATACGAATTTTGCTAAGTCCAAATGATGTTAAAACTGAACTTTATAAACGAAGAACTTGAGTTTAAAATGTCAGCATTAACTGTATTTGAAATCGAATATAGACTGAAGCATACAAATTTATATTAGAGTAGCAGTCAAGAAATACTGAGTATTGAGGGATAGTAGAAGAGGTTATTTATTAAATGTGAGAAAAAATTATATGAAATTGGGAGGTATAATTTTGCGCTGGAAATTTGGAAGAAGAAAAGTTTTTAGGACAAATCAAGTACTTCATTCAGGCATCAGGATTTGAGCACGTACGGCCGGTAAAACAATTTTAATAATAGATATTGACTATCAGATATCGAGTTTTGGAGACGACTTGGCGCGTGATGTTAACAATGAAACTATTTTTGGCTTGGCATAGGTGTCCGCATTTTTATGAAATAGTTCTCTTCAAATGTGTTGAAATATTGATACTGGTAATTGTTTTTTTTATTAATATATTTCCTATGTCGTCTTTTGTGATCGTTG
>JAGDQP010048956.1:1932-11936 GCA_022664845.1 Lepisma saccharinum
TGTGAAATAGTTAAGGGCGCAGCGAGGAAACGTCTAGGTGAGAAGAAACAGAAAAAAAAAACCTTTGTTAAGAATGCCTTAAGCTTCGTGAGCAACTAAAACAAGCAAGGCAACGATGGCTAAGAAACAAAAGCTAAGCAGATACACTACGTCAACGCCCTACGCGGGTTCAGAAGCAAAAGGCGAGAATATCTGACGCAGAAGATTCCGGAGATTGAGGAAAACGGAAAGACAAATAACATAGGAGATCTATACAAAGGAGTAAACTCGTTAAGAAAAGGTTACCAGCCGAGTTTAGGAATGATTAGAAATGAACTTGGAGATCTTTAGGCGGTTCTGTCTAAAATTATCGATGTGTGAAAAAGTTATTCGACAAACTTCTTAATGTACATAACGGGGAAAAGACTGTGGAATTTGAAATCTATACAGCAGAACCGTGGTTACCCGAACCTATCGAGTTCGAAATGTCGATAAATAAATTGAAACTCTTCAAGTCACCAGGAATAGACAATATTCCATCCGAGTTAAAGCGGGAGGAACGACACTAATCAATGGACTTCATAAATTGATAAGTGCTATATAGGAAAAGGAGGAGCTTCAAAGGAATGGAAAACCTCAATAATAGTTTCGATTTACATAAAAGGGCGATAAGTCTGACTAATAATTACTGCGAAATCTCGTTACTTCCAACCTGTTACAAGGTATTAAGTAATATTCTGTTAATGCGCCTTGGAGATCACCAATGTGGATTTAGAAGAAATAGATCCACGTTGGACCAGATTTTCATCTTGAGAGAAATTTTGGAGAACTAATGAGAATACATTGGGATTGTTCACCAGGTATTCATAGATTTTAACTAAGCATATGATTCTATCAAAAAGAAAAGTTATACAGTATCCTGATACGATTTGGAATTACGAGAAAATTTGTTCAGTTAGTGAAGATGTGTCTCAGCGACCCCATAAGCAGAGTACGGATAGGTAATAATAATATGTCAGTTAGTTTCGAGATTCGCAATGGATTGAAACAAATTTGCGTTAGAATATCCGATTTAGAAATTAAAAGGTTAAAATGGGACTAACATTGAATGGTTTGGATCAGCTGTTCGTATACGCGGATTATGTAGATTTAGTAGGGGACGATATAGATGCACTACAAAGCAACACCGATGCCTTAGTAGAAGCGTGCGATGAGATAGTACTACAGGTAAACATAGATAAAACAAAATACATGATAACAAGCCGAAACACAGGGAATGAAGAAAATAAAAAAACAACATAATAATTGGTGATATACAAAAATAAACAAATGTAAATACTTGGGAGCATACGCAACAAACAAAAATGAGGTCACGGAAGAAATAAAAAGTCGCTTAGTATCGGGCAACGCATATTTCTCTTCAGCAGTGCTACCAACTGGTTACTTTTGTCACCTTTAATCAATTTTTTTAGGCATTTTTCAACGTTGCTGTGTAATCTTTATATTATCCATGGATATTGTGTCAACAGACACACACACTGTTTTGAACATCTGAATTATATACAGAATTGTGAATTTTTAATATTACAGTCGATTGTGTCAAATGTACAGTTAACCCAGGAGACTCATTATCTTTGAGTTCGGGTGTGGCAATCGGGTTTCCTAGCTGGTTCCAAAAATTCTTCATTTTTTGTTGGTTCCCTGTTTCTTCTGCTGCTTTCATTTCCCCTAAACTTTGCCTTTTGTAAGCTTCCAAACTCATAGATGTAAGGGAGGTGACTGGAAATCTTCCCAGTTGCATTCGGTTCTTATTCATACCACAGTTTTCTTTTACATACTACACAAATTCATTAGACACAGGGTCTGCAGTTTAAATTGCTATCCTAATATATACCATGCTTAAGCATTGTAGAGTTAAGAAAAAAAAAAATGCAGGAAAAGTGTTTGTGCAAATTTGATTTTTTTTTTCTTTAAATCAATAATGTTTTTTCACATCTTAAATAAAGTAAGTCACTTTTTTACTAGATTCAGTCACTTTTATCACCTTTTCACATCCAGAAACTGTTGGCAGATCTGTATTCTGTCCAAAATCTTCTAACATCTCAAGGAAAGTTGAAATTAAAAATATACATAACGGTTGTTATGCCGGCAATATTTACAGTTTCGAAAGTTGGAGTACGACCCTAGCAGATGAACATAAATTACGTGTGCTTGAAAATAAGGTTTTGAGAAAGATATACGGGCCGAAACGGAACGAGATGACTGGAGAATGGAAGAATAATGAAATCGCGAAGACTAAGGTGGGCAGGCCATGTAGCTCGGATGGGAGAAAAACGAAGATTATATTCTATCCTGGATGGAAAGAGGCCGTTGGGAAGACTGAGACGTCGTCGGGAGGACAATATTAGAAGGGATCTTCGAGAAGTAGGTGTTCGTAATGAAAACTGACTTGGTGTTGCCCAGGATAGAATCCAATGGCGAACGTTTGTTACTACGGCGATGAACATGCGAGTTTCGTAACCCATAGAGTTAGTTAAAAAAAAAATAATATATTTTTAAAAATCTAGAAAAGATTGATTTATTACCTATTACTATGATGTAGATATAACAATTTCATAATGGGGTTGTAGTGGGATCATCAAAAAATTGTAGTACTTTACTTAGCATGTACCTGTAGTTTGTTCTGCTTGCTTTAATTTTACTGTAATGAAGCACTATAATTTCTTGATTGAGTGAATTATTCTTAACCTCCTAAACGAACTGGTGAGCTAAGGACTTGACCTACAGTTTTTGGTGAAATGAGTTTCGAACCACTTCATTCAATAGACCTCAATTGGAATTGAACCGATGGGCATGCGCACAGAAAGCTAGTGCGCTAATTTAGGTTTTGGGATCCATCTTTAATAAGTCCACAAATTCCGGATAGCTGAGGCTTGAGCCGTAGATCAAATTCAAATTCTGGATAGCTGAATGAAGACATGCGGATTTAAAAATTTTACTGTAACAAATTTTTCTGTTTTGTACAGAATTCCCTGTGACGAATTTAACGTCCAAAATGTCTGAACATAATTAGTTTGTGAATCACTTCATGGGTAGGACCAATACAGCGAATTTCATTGAGGTTCGCGATGGTCGAATTGAGAGCCTCGTTGATTTTTAATGTGGAATGACCCGTTGGCAAAACCTGGAAAAAGATGTGATGAAAAACTGACAATGGTATATGTATGAAATAGCTACTAATAACTTATTTTGGAAGCTTTATATTACATTATATTTAAAAAAAAGCACAGTTAAGTACAATGTTTTTTTTTTTAAAATACTTTTATTAGAGTTCTAATGTAGAAAACAGATGAGGATGTCTGCTCAAAATGAATTTCAAGGAAATGAAATAAATATAGAACAATTTTATATTTTACTGTTAAGGTTAGAGCAACAAATTGTATCCTGCTTTGAATATAGTACATACTCTTCTAAATTACAATATTTTACTAAGCGTAACTCTGAAAACTATTGCTGTATTGCTTATTAGATAGTTAATGAATGTTCAAAATATTGAATTTATAGTATTATGATCAAGAACTATATATATTCATATAAAACTACGTTTTATTTTATTTTATCATTCTGTTCGTAGCACCAGCATTCCAAAAAAATAAAATGCGTTATAAATTACTATAAGGTTATTGTTCTGTGTTAAAACTACAATTCGATCTTTGTTATATATTCAGCTATATTTTTGATAGCTCATATATCTTCGTGGTCACGATGGAGAGAGCGATAAACATAAAGGGTGAGTTTCATCAATCTACAAAGCAGTGATCTTATTTCGTAAGTAGAAATGGTCAATGTAAACCAAAACTTGTAACAAGAAATTGTAGTGATTTAGTGGTGGTCGAGAGGTTAGCGCACTCGCTTTCTGTACTCGTGGTCACGGGTTCAATTCCCGCTGGAGTCTATTGAAGGGAGTGGTTCGGACTTCGGATTCCACTTTATTACAAACTGTAAGTCCCATCCTTAGAAGCTCACCTCTTAGTTTAGGAGGTTAATAATAATGATCAATCAAGAAATTGCAGTTACATGCTACGTAAAGTTCAATATTTTTTCATGATTCCATTGCAGTCCATTTATGAATTTTTTTTACCACTTCTACATCATAGTAATAGGTAATAAATATATCTTTCCAGATTTTTCAAAAGTACAATTTTTGGAATTTTCAAGGTCAAAGAAAATATTGGGTGACTACAAAAACCTGTTAGGAAGCTTATCTAATGAAAGGCAATTCAAAGATCTTTAAAACAGCACCGACCAGGACATACTAATATAGAAGCTGCGAAATATGATTTTTTATAAATACTCCAGCTTTTTTTTTTGTTTGTTTTTTTAGAGAATTTTCTGTGAAAAATTGAACGGTGGAAAAAATCTGGAAGTATTTGTTTTTTGAATCTATTAATGGGTAGAACCAGTAGTATGAATTCCATATAGATTCGTAATGGTCGACTGTGGGCCTCGTTTTTACATGTAATGACATTTTAGCGTTAGGCATCTATGGCTCTGGCTGGGATACGATAGGGGAAAGGGTGCAGGAAGAAGTCGGCCCAAAATAGCTCCGTCTTGACACACAACTAAAAAGTAAAGTAGCTGAGAAAATAAAATTTACCCTTAAAAAAAAAAAAAAAAAAGGGGGGGGGGGGGGCTAGGCAACTCTAAGCTCATCTATAAAAAGCAAGGGAGTGCAATCTGTTTTTTAAATGCGTTAAGCCTATCTCAAATACCGTGACTCAGTTCCGATTGATTTTACAGCCAAACACGACCTTTGTTTTGTTTTTTTTCAGAGCAGGAGGAATGAATAAAGCTAATTGATTATTTTAGACCATCGAGACTTTGTACTTCAAATGAGATGTTATGTTAATCACGAAACAAATCTGATAATAGAACTAGATAAACAAGAGTAAATGTACTGAAGAAACTGGGAACAAGTGATTACACGAAGCTGTGAAAACCTTGAACTTCCATCAATAAAACACGAAAGGGGTAATGGAATTCCTCAACGTGGAGAAACAGAATATTAAGCAAGACAAAGTAACAAACTGTAGTACACATCTAAATTGTCCACGAACTTAATGATTATATAAATATTCTCAGTCGTCAGTAGAATAACAAGATGTGTATGTAATTGTTTTCAGTTGCAGTAAATCTTCTATCGGAAATGCCAAAAGCGACATAAATATCACATTGATAGAACACTGATGAATAAACATGTGGATGCAAAATAAGATTGGTTTAACCAAGTACCTGACAGGAACTGTAGCTGTAGCATCAAGGGTATAAGAATAATACTGTATTTAGATTTATATCTGAAATCAACAGCGTTGTTAATGTGATTTATCAAATAAGAAACAGACCGGAACTGCACCAGGATCTGTGTTCTTGTGAAGAAGAAAATCTATGAAACACTAAAGAATGAGGGTTAAAAGTTAAATCGAGCATAGTCACGAGAGGAAAGAATAAAAGCAACATGGATATTGTAACAATATGGCCTTCTATCCATCTTGAATAAAGAAAACACGGCTTTCTGACAAGGCAGATATTATTTATTAATAAAAAAGAAATTAAAACGTAACAGTTTCGGAAGTATACCACTTCCTTCTTCAGACTGTACTCTACAACTGAACATAGAAAAATTACTTAAGCCATAAAAAAAGGAGATCGTCTTTTACTTTCCATTAATCAGGAGTCAGTACTAATTAAAAAGTTTAAGACAGGTGAATTGCAGGTGCGCTCGCTCGTAGGAGGACAGCGCTAGGGAAAGAGAAGTAAACTTTAAATTAGTACTGACTCCTAGTTGGTGGAAAGTTAAAGACGATCTCCTTTCTTTACCGCTTAAGTAATTTTTCTATGTTCAATTGTAGAGTACAGTCTGAAGAAGGAAGTGGTATACTTTCGAAACTGTTACGTTTTAATTTCTTTTTGTTATTAAATAATATCAGCCTTGTCAGAAAGCAGTTTTTTTTTTTTTAAAAAGTAACATACAACATAAGAAGATGGAATCTTAAAAATCGTATTAAAAAACATAATCTTTATAATTTTTGATGTTGATACTCTTACCAATGGCGTATCGAAACATCTCACATTGTAAGTGAAAATAGTGGACTTCAATAAAGATAGATAGAATTGTATTGTCTCTCAAGTAATTAGGTGCAACATATTTGTTATTTTAGCAGCGAAATAGCCTGCATTTATTTAACCAATACTTACGAGGTAGAGAAGTCGGTAAAGTGCTCGCCTTGCAATCGAGAGGAATCTGGTTCGATTCCCGATGACGGTCATTTTGATAGTTTTTATTCTGGTTTCCATCGATCGTACCAGCCAAATGCTTGTATGATAACTTGAGTAAGTTCAAGGTCGATTCCTTCCAAAAAATACTTCCCCTTATTGTTCGTAAATTGACCAAAATTATGCTGAGTGAGAGTGAGTATATTTTACTAATTTTTTTAGTGCTATTCTTAAAGACAAAATGTCAAGCATATAGTAACAAAGTTTTGCTTTTTCTAATGCAGATTTAATGTGTTTAAATGCAAGATTCAGAATTTCTTATATTAATGTTTTTCTTTTTCTTTTTATAGGTGACCAAAGAAGATAAACTTCCCAAGGCTATATGCAATGCATGTCTTACTAAATTGGAACTCTTGTATGAGTTTAGGTTGTCTACTGTTAGAGCGGAATCAACTTTGAAGACTATGCTGGATGCCTCATTAAACGTTATTTCGAGTCTACCGTTTGATGAAATCAAGGTATACATTTTTTTGTAATTTTGTACATGTATAGTTTAGTTTTGATGTTACAGTAGAATCTTATTAATCCGTCACCTATGGGACATAGGGCATGGTCGGAACGCAAGGAAATTCGGATTATCAGAGGAGAAATTAAAAGCAGAGTGAAATTCTTAAATGACACATTTGTTTATGTCAGTTTATAAGAAAAAGAAGTTTAATACCGTATTTACTTGAATTTAATGCGCACCCCGATTTTGAAGGGCTTGAAATAGAGAAAAGAAGGTTTACTGGCGATTGTAATACGCCACCTTGAAAGCAATTGAAAAATTTTACCGTTTACAACAATGAGTTATAAATTTTAATATTGTTATTACCTGTGTTACAATATACGTTAACTACTTTATATCACAGTAGGTTTGTTTTACGATTTTTTACTTCCAAATATTTTTATTAAAATGCTGTAAACTTGTTAAATAAGATAATTGAAATTTTTAACAACAGTACCTGCAAAAATATGGTATCCGTAGTATTCACCGACATATTATTTTAGGATGAACCAAAATGCAACACGAAAGCGAGTGAAACGAGGAACAAGTAATGAGGTAACCCCAACAGGGAAGTAGACGCAGAACGATAAGCAGAATTTTCTAGTTTGTGTGCGAATCTAGAGCGTCATCGATTGTAATGTGTACCTCGATTTTGGAGACTAAATTCGGCTGAAAAAGGTGCGCGTTAGGTTCGAGTAAATACGGTATATCATTCTTTGCAGTTAGAATTCCTACATTTTTAGCTAAATAATTCACAGTTAAAATGCAGTAAAATCATAGCTATTTTTTTTTTTAAATAACTCAAAAACCGATTATTGGTCATTCGTGGAATCGCTCTACAACAATAATCTTTAATTTTGGAAAATTGACATGGCAGCTTGAAATTTCAAATGGCTCGTTTCTTTCTATTCTTGCTTACGGCCTGGCAGGCTTACTAAAAAATCGACTGCATGGTCATGTCAACATGTGACACTCCACGTATAAAATTGCTCATCAGATATCTATTTCTCATAACACATTAGATCCAACTATTCCTGACTTAAGTACATCTCCATTAAATTAGGCGTCGAATCGTAATTCTTATAATCAGTTAATGCCTTCTGATGCTTTTCCTATTCTGTCGACTGTCACTTCAAATAACTTGACCTCTCAGAAATCCTTCCAGAAGATTTATGACAGTACAAAGACACGCGTCTTACAGTTCCATCTTGTCCAAAGACAGACTATTGACTTACTCACATACTCTCATTGGCCAAAATCAGACTTGGCCTCAACTTAGCCGTCGATTGTAGAATTGACTCTTAGAGTTTTTGCTGACTCTGTCCTCTCATATTCGAGAAATCTATATTATCATTTATTGCTTGGATCCTTGCTTATTGTTTGCATGGAGGTTTCAGTTTTCATATTTTACGGAAGTTATTACAGTTGAACGACTATTAAATCTACAGCTTAATGAAATTATGGTGTCAAGTGATCTACGTGGAGTCAGATTTGTTATTTGAAAGTCTGAACCCAAGGTGAGCCGATGAATGTTTGCCACTGACTTTTATTAGATGGAGGTGATAGTAGCTTTCTGGATACCTACAGTTTTAGGTTAATTCCGAACTACCAGTGGTTCTTTCCGGGATCCTTTGATTACTGGGCACTAGTTAAGAGTTTTTAAAAATGTATTGGTAGGAGGAATGCTCATAAATTTTCGTAAATCGGCAAATTTTGAATAAAGGCGAAATTTTGTCTCTCTTAGTTCTTTCTTATCGTTTAGTAGCTGTTGTAGAAACAAAAGCATTTTGTTCCAATAGGTTGTTTCGAGTTTTTCACTGTATGTATAGTGACGGTATTTAAGTGATTACTGAATGTGATTTTTTTTGTCTCTTCCAGTGTGATATTAAGGTAGAACAACCTGATATTGACGATGCAGCGGATGAGGAAACTGATAGGTTTTTAACAGTATGGGTTACCGAAACAGATATAAAGACTTCTGGTGAGATAGACGAACAGAGCAATGAAGGTGACTCTTGTGAAACACAGCCGGAAAGCATGGTAGTTGATGTAAATATTAGTGCCAGTAATACAAACAGCAGTACAATGGATTTAGTGGAAGATAGTATAGAGTGTAGTGACAATGACAGTAAACCAGCAACTCTTTTAATCAGGTAATAAATGAACGGTTACTGTATCGTGTTTGTTGGTCCTGTACTCCGAATATCACAGTTCATTTACTTTTTATCCAGAGAAGTCGTCCTTTATCATACTTCAAAAATGGTATAATAGTTAAGGAATAATGTGTCGATGGTTTTCTAGTATTTGAACAGTTTGTATCACTAATACAATGTAAGGAAAAAGTAGAGGCAGAGAAGTACATAAAGACAAATGAAAGAGCAGGCTAGAAATACGAAATTCGCCCAAAAAGACAAGTGAAAACTAAATATTTTACGTGCCGACAAAAAAAAATTTGTTTTCCAGATTATGGATTTCACGAAGCGAAAACAAGTCGCCCCCGGTTGGCCAACGCTTGCTTTCAGTACGATTCGTCCCAAGCTCAAGTCCGCTGGTTAATTCTTTGAACACAGAGTGGTTCGTAGTCTACTTTAAATTGCAGATCTTGTTCTTATTTAGGTATATATGGAGTGGGGAAGACAATTAAAACATTGAATCCTTCTAGTCAGGAAAATGAAAATTGAAAAAGTAGTTTTTGAGGAGAAAAAAAAAAAAGAAAGACAGCATGCGATGTTAAAATGGATAGTATTAAAAACAAAAAAGAAGCTCATTTCCAACTGCTTAGTATCTTTTGACCAAGGGTAAAACAGGTGGCGTTCCGCACTCTGGGAAGAGTAATCTATGCTAAAACAAATATACGGAGAACATCTGCCAAACTAATGACTCGAGGACACGAATCACCATCTGCAACATACACACGAAAAGTACAGTAACAATAGGTAATCACTTGGGAGAAGTTTAATACCGCGATAATTTCACATTAAGTTGGCAACCCTGTGTCCACTTGATACAAGACGACATATGTAGTCACTGCAACAGTAGCTCACAAAATTTTTAGGTCACGAAGGAAAATCGATGCAAAAGTTTATCTAATAGAAAAGACCCGTGACGAACTTGTGACACCACTTCAATTTTTAGAAAACTGTATGTCATCGTTTACTAATAATTATCGTATAACGAATGTTTCCGAACAGAGAGGAGAAAAATA